>RJWJ010033395.1:0-17947 GCA_004363605.1 Indri indri | reverse complement strand
GCTGAAAACAACGCCCCAGGAATGCACTGCAACCTTTCTCACATGTACAAAGGAGTGGCAAATACCTCATTGCTTTTGCTATTCACCAGTCTTCTCAAGATATTCTTTCCTCCTGTCTTATTGGACTGAAGGTGGCAAGTAACAGTAAGTACTCTCTAATGTCGCAACATTATACAGTAATGTTTAAATTAAGATTTGACCTATTATGTGCCAGACACTGTATAAGGTGGAGAAATGAAAAAAAAATTCCCTAACCAATGGAGTATACATTCTAAGAGGAAAAATAAATAAATAAAACATGTGGCCAGATGTGGCATGCATATGTAGTCCCAACTACTCAGGAGGCTGAGGTGGAAGGATCACATGAGCCCAGAAGTTTCAGACTGTAGTGCACCATGACTGCACTTGTGAATAGCCACTGCACTCCAGCCTGGGTAATGTAGTGAGACCCCATCTGTTGTGGGGAGCGTAACCTGTGTTATCAGGCTTGGTAACTGGTAGAAAAGCAAAGCAGAGTAAGGGAGCAGTGTGAAGGAGGCACATGAGAGATTGCTCTGAGCTCACCAAATCCTGCTTCCTTTTCCTCCAGCATACACAGCTAGACAACATTTCCTGGCCTCCCTTGCAGTTAAGGATAATGTGACTGAATTCTGGCCAATGGAATACGGGTGTAAGTATATTGCCAGTTGTAGCCAAGCCCCTAAATATCTTCCCATGGGATACCATACATTCTTTTCCCTCCTCTTTCAACCACAGCAGAGGATCCAGGAGAAGACTAAGGAGCCAGAGCAGCCTTTCCCGACCAAGGTTTCCAGAGAGAATTAAGCCCTTAAAAATGATGAGGCTGGATGTGCCTGTATTCCCAGCACTTTGGGAGGCCTAGGTGGGAGGATCGCTTGAGGCCAGGAGTTCAAGACCAACCTGGGCAATATCGTGAGACCCCCCTCTCTACCAAAAAATTTCTTTTTAAATCAGCCAGGCATGCTGGTGCACACCTATAGTCCTAGCTACTCGGGAGGCTGAGGTGAGGGGATCACTTGAGCCCAGGAGTTCTAGGTTACAGTGAGCTATGATCACACCACTGCACTGTACTCCAGCCTGGGCAACAGAATAAGATTTTGTCTCTTAAAAAAAAAAAAAAGATTTGAGTGACTAATTCCTCGATTCATGGATGGCATATAGCCAGTACCATTCCTAAATCATAGAAAAATCATAGAAGAGAAGTTAACTCACTACATACAATAGGAGTCTTAGAGCATTAGGACTTAATTCTTTCCTTGGGCGTCCAGTTGAGAAGGGCTACTCTAAGGGCTTAAGCAGCATGGGTACTTGAATGAGTATGTGGAGCACAGACCTAGCAGAGCTGATGAACACTGAACTGTGACATAAGCAAGAAAAAAAATCACAAAACCTGCATTCAATAACATAAATCATGATAGTAGTAGATTATAACATAAAGAATCTATCACAAGTCTACACTGATATTTATTAATAAAATAAATATGTAGAAAAGAAGGGAAAGCTATTCCATACAGCAGAATTCCAAGCAATAAATGAGGAAAAAGTGATGGAATTTAAAAATAATGCATTTGGTAAGCATTGCAGTAAATAATTTTGGGGGCCAAGAATTATAAATGGGTACAAAAACTAGTGGGTGAAAGCATAAGGAGAAATAGAGACAGTATCTCCCTATAAGAGTTCTACTAATTACAAAGTAATAGTACTTTACAATTGGAGAAACATGACAAAAGCAGACATCACCAGTGATGGGACAAATATGATGTCTTACATTATCTCCTGATGTAATTTACTTAGAAGCACACAGCATCACTTCTATGGGTTTTGTGGAAGTTTTTTTTTTTTTTTTTTTTTAGTTACGGTCTTGCTGTGTTGCCCAGGTTGGAGTGCAGTAACTGTTCAAGGTGTGATCATAGCACACTACAGTCTTGAACTATTGGGCTCAAGCAATCCTCCTGCCTCAGCTTCCCAAGTTGCCAGGACTACAGGTGTGCGCTACCATGCCCAGCTTCTGTGGTATTCTTACCAGTGGTACTTTCACCAAAAATGCATAATCTGAATTTAATCATGAAGAAACAACAGACAAACCCAAATTGAGGAACATTCTATAAGGTAACTGGCCACTACCCTTCAAAGTAGTGAAGTCCTGAAAGACAAAGACTGTTCTGTTTAAAGGAGACTGAGGAGACAGGACAACTAAATGCAATATGTGATCCTGGATTGGATCCTGGATCAGATTTAATTTTTTTAAAAAGGTTTTCTTTTGCTATAAAGGACATTTATTGGGACAGTGGATAAAATCTGAATGTCTGTAGATTAGCTACTAGAAACTCAAATCAATGTCTTTTCTTGATCTTAATCATTATATTATGGTTATGTGAGAGAATACCTCCTCTTTTAAGAAGGAAATACAAGCCTGGGCAACATAGTGAAACCCCAACTCTACAAAAAATTTTTAAAAATTAGCCTGGCGTGCTGGCATGCACCTATAGCCCCACCTACCGGGGAGTCTGATGAAGGAGGGCTGCGTGAGCTCTGGAATTGAGGCTGAAGTGAGCTATAATGGTGCCATTGCACTCTAGCCTGGTGACAGAGCAAGATCCTGTATCAAAAAAATAAAAAATAAAAAGGAAATCAAGGCCTGGAGTGGTGGCTCACTCCAGTCCTAGCACTTTGGTAGACCCAGCTGGGAGGATCATTTGAGGCCAGGAGTTCGAGATTAGCCTGGACAACCTAATAAGACCTGACCTGTACAAAAAAATTTAAAAATTAGCCAGGCGAGGTGGCATGTACCTGTAGTCCCAGCTACTCAGGAGACTGAGGCAGGAGGATCATTTGAGTCTAGTGAGCTATGATCAAACCACTGCATTCTAGCCTTGGCAACAGAGTGAGACTGTCCCTTAAAATAAAAACAAACCCCAAACTTCTAGAGCTTATAAATGAATTCAGCAAGGTTACGGATACAAGATCAATACAAAAAAATGAATTATGTTTCTACACACCAGGAATGAACAATCTGCAAAGGAAATCAAGAAGACAATTCCATTAAATAGCATCAAAAAGAATGAAATACCTAGGAATAAATTTAACCAAGGAGGTGAGAGACTTGTATACTGAAAACTACAAAACATTGCTGAAAGAAATTAAAGACCTAAATAAATCAAACACAGCCAATGTTCATGGATTGAAAGACTTAATTTTTTTTATTTACTTATTTATTTATTTATTCATTCATTCACTTAGACAGAATCTTGCTCTGTTGCCCGGGTTAGAGTGCCATGGCATCAGCCTAGCTCACAGCAACCTCAAAATCCTGTTCTCAAGTGATCCTCCTGCCTCAGCCTCCCAAGTAGCTGGGACTACAGGCATATGCCACCACACCCAGCTAATTTTTTCTATTTTTACTTGCCAGGCTAATTTTTTTTCTATTTTTTAGTAAAGATGGGGGTCTCACTCTTGCTCAGGCTGGTCTCAAACTCCTGACGTCAAGCTAATCCTCCATCCTTGGCCTCCCAGAGTGCTAGGATTACAGGCCTGAGCCATCATGCTGGCCAGATTTAATACTATTAAGATGGTAATATTCCTCAAAGCAATCTACAGACTCAGTGCAATCCCTATCAAAATGTGAATGGCCTTTTCCTTAGAGATGGAAAAACTGATCCTCAAATTCATGTGGAATTACCAAGGCTCCAAATAGCCAAAATAATATTAAAAAAGAAAAACAAAGTAGGACTCCAACTACCTAATTTTAAAACTTACTATAAAGCTACAATAATCAAAACAGTGTGGTACAGGCACCAGGACAGACATATACAACAATGGAATAGAATTGAAAGCCCAGAAATAAACATCCATAGCCAAATGATTTTCAACAACAGCACCAACATTGTTCAATGGAAAGAATAGTCTCTTCAACAAATGGTGCTGGGACAACTAAATATTTACATGTAAAACACGCATAAAAGAATGTAAAAGAATGAAGTTGAAACCCTACCTGACTCCATACACAAAAATTAACTCACAATGAACGGATGACCAAAATATAAAAGCTAAAACTATTGGAAAAAAACACAGGAATAAATCTTCATCACCTTAGATTTGTCTACTCCATCTCTTAAAACAAAAATCGGCAAAAGAATAGAAACTTCTCCAAGATATTTATAAGATAAACAAATGACCAAAAAGCACATGAAAAGATGTGCCACACCACTGATCATTTAGGAAATGCAAATCACTATACCACAATGAGATACCACTTCATATCCACTGTGATAACTCTAATGCAAAAAAGGTAAAACAAGTGTTGGCAAGGATGCAGAGAAATAGGAACCCTTGTACATTGTTCATGGTAACGTAAGATGGTACAGCTACTGTGGGAGACAGTTTGGTCATTCCTCAAAAGGTATACCATAGGCTGGGTGTGGTGGCTCACACTTACAATCCTAGCACTCTGGGAGGCTGAGATGGGAGGATCGCTTGAGGTCAGGGTCAATACCAGCCTGAGTAAGAGCAAGACCCCGTCTCAACCAAAAATAGAAAAAATTAGCTGGGTGTGGTGGCGCATGCCTGTAGCCCCAGCTACTCAGAAGGCTGAAGCAGGAGGATTGCTTGAGCCCAGGAGTTTGAGGTTGTGCTGAGCTCGGATGATGCCACTGTATTCTCCCCAGGGTGACAGAGTAAGACTTTGTCTCAAAAAAAATTTAAAAAAAGGTATACACAGAATTAGAATTATCAAACCCAGCAATTCCACTCCTAGGTATATACCCAGAGGAATCAAAAACAGGTTCCTAGACAATTGTTCAGAAATGTTCATACCAGCAATATTCACAATAGCTAAAAAAGGTAGAAACAACCCAAATGTTCATAAATGGATGAAAAGATAAACAAATTGCAGTATATAAATGCAACAGAATTATTTTTTTTTAAAGAGACAGGGTTTCAGCTCTGTCACCCAGGCTACAGTGCAGTGGTGCAATCATACTCCACTGTAACCTTAAATTCCTGGGCTCAAGTTATCCTCCTGCCTCAGCCTCCTGAGTACCTAGGACTACAGGCGAGCGCCACTGTTCCTGGCTAATCTTTTTTAAATTTTTTGTAGAGACAAGTTCTCACTATGTTGTTCAGGCTGATCTCAAGCTCCTGGCCTCAAGTGTTCCTCCTGCCTCAGCTTCCCAAAGTGCTGGGATTACAGGCATGAGCCACCATACATAGCCAGCAATGAAATATTATTCAGCCATAAAAAGGATTGAAATACTGACACATGCTACTTAGATGAACCTCAAAAATATTATTTAAATAAAAGAAGCCAGACACAAAAGCTTGCATACCCTTATATGAAATATCAAGAATAGTTAATTCATAGAGACAGGAAGCAGACTGAGGGTTGCAAGTAGATGGAAGGAGGGGAGAATGAACAGTGATTATTTATTGGATACAGGTTGTTCCTTTGGGGTGACAAAAAAAATCTGCAATCACAGAGCTGCAGCGGTACACAACATTGTGAATGCACTAAATGCCACTCAATTGTACACTTTAAAAAGGTTAATTATATGTTATATGAACTTCACCTCAATTTTAAAAAATAAAATATGCTAAGTGAAATAAGCCATGCCAAATAAGGAATCTTTCTGGGGTGATGAAATGTTCTACAATTGTGGTGATGGCTATACAACTCTGTAAATTTACTAAAAATAATTAAATTGTATGCTTAAAATGGATGAATTTTTAAATATTTATTATTTATAGCTATATTAGGGTTTTCCAGAGAGAGTTTTATGGTATACAAATTATACCTCAATAAAGCTCTTAAAAAAAACTATTAAAAGCCCTTAGCTATGATTCATGTCACTTTTAAATACAAGGAAAATGGGGATGAAATGAAACCAAATAAAGAAAAGCAGAAAATAAGAGCAGAAAAAAAATATAACTTTTCCTTTTTGATTTAAATAATTAAAGTGTTTTATTTACTGAGCACCTACTATATGCTAGACTCTGGGTCTAGAGCAGAGGGAAAACCAAACCATCTGTCCTCATAAGAGTTTATAATCTAACTGTGGTGACAGACAATACACAAACACATCCTATAACATAATGGGGCAAAGACTCAGTAGGTCCTGAGGTATAGTAACAAGAAGAAAATAATTCACTACACCCTTTATTCATTTAGTGTTACTGGCAACTGTGAGCAGAAAAGGCTTTTACCACTTTATTTGAAGGCTTATGTTCCATTTAAACTAACAAATTTAACTCTGAAATATGCTTGGATGTTTTAAACTGTGAGATCTTGTCTGTCTTGTACAAACAGCAAAAGCTTGTCTAATATGGTGTTAAGTAACATTGGTCAAACTAGACATAATACTCTATACATATTGAAGCAGAAAGAACTAAAGATAAGAGACAAAGACTGTGGTGTGATTCTGATTGGAAAAGACTAGGAGGTACATTTCCATTTTCTGGATCCAGAAGACAAAAGTCCATGTGAGTAGAAATCTGGGCAAGAGAACTTCAGTTCTTCCTTGGGAATAAAAAAGCTATGCACAATCTCCAGAAAGTTTTATATAATTTAGGTAGCAGCTATGATCCACGTTAAACCTTCTAAATTAAGCCAGCTAAGATAAAGGGAGAAAGTTATTACGAATATTAACAGTTGGCCCAGTACAGTGGCTCACACCTATAATCCTAACACTCTGGGAGGCCAAGAAGGGAGGATTGCTTGAGGTCAGGAATTTGAGACCAGCCTGAGAAAGAGTGAGACCCCGTCTCTACAAAAAATAGAAAAATTAACCAAGGGTGGTGAGATACTGTCTCAAACAAAACAAAAGAAAAAAAAGGAAATTAACAGTTTAACAGGGAAGGATCACTTAAGTGGGGTATTCAACTGACTTTACAATCCTTTCTATTTACTCAAAAAGTGAACAGGTTTTTAATAGTTCCACTTTCTTTTAAGAATTGAATCTTGAACTAAATTTGGCCATGATTTTAAACATTCTGTAATGCCTTGTTCCATCTGTATTTCCAAAAAGTTTCATAAGTCTGATGTGCACCAGAGTATAAAACTATCACTATAAACTGATAACATAGAATCAGAATAGTTCAGAGTTTATTCAGCCTAGAAACTGGGGCAGCTCTCCAGCAATTTATAGCACAGCTCTGTCTGTAACAGGAAAAAGCTAGACCATTTTTACTTTCTAGTTTCAAGCTTTGTGTTTTATAAATATTTACCTATGAATTTCAACAGGTTTTTCAGGATATGAAGAAAATGGCTGAAGTTTTATTCACCAATTCTTAAGCCCTTTGATATTCAGAAGGTGCTGGCATGTTTTTGAGAGAGACTGAGGTCAGCTTTTTAACATATTTATGACTTAGCTCATACCTGGCAAAGAATGAGTTAGTTTTATTATTCTTTTAAGAAGAAGTTAACTTTATTATTAATACTTCTTCAACCTGGCCACCTTACCTCCTATACCCTGTTCCCATCCAACCATCCAAAATTCTCTTTGTGCCCATAATAGGAACATTTTCACAACCCCTCTGTATGTGTGCATCTACTGCTCTCATCCTTCCAGACAGTTCCTATATTGCTCCCCTGGGATCCTCTACATTTAAGAATGAAAACACTCTAGACACATTAAAACTGGTTCATTTGTCTGGCTAGAGAATAGATCATGAACTCCTAGAAGATAGGCATTTTGTCAGACTAATCTCTAAATCCCTAGTACCAAACACACTGCTCGGCACATGGCCAATTTAAAGTTTACTCACTGGATGTATAAACTGTCCTACCCAAACTTCAGCCCGCAGGTAGTCTCTTAGCAGCACAGCATGGAGTCAAAGCAACATTCACCCAACCTAAGTCTCTCTCTTTACTGGGCAGACACAAAGCAAGTTTACCCACCCAATGCAAGTTTAAGAGCTCCACTATAAACCCAAAGTATTATGAGGCTCCTTCTGATGTCTGTAAACTCAAACATTTACCGTTAAACCAATTAAGGAGAGAGAGAAAGAGAGAGAAGGTAAAGAGGAAAAAACACTTCATATTCTAAAAAAACAAAAACAGGCTCGGTGAGGTGGCTCACATCTGTAATCCCAGCACTTCAGGAGGACAAGGCAGGAGGATCACTTGAGGCCAGGAGTTCAAGAACAGCCTGGGCAACAAATGAGATCCCCCATCTGTACAAAAAATAAGAAAAATTAGCCAGGTGTGGTGGCACACACCTATAGTCCCAGCTACTTAGGAGGCTGAGACTAGAAGATTGCTTCAGCCCAGGAGTTTGAGGCTACGGTGAGCTATGATTATGCTACTGCACTCCAAGACCTTGTTTCAAAAATAAATAAATAAACAAACAAGCAAACAAAAACAATGCAGGCATCTTAACCAAGCCAAAAGATATCTGGGGGCCGGGCATGGCGGCTCACAACTGTAATCCCAGAACTCTGGAAGGCTGAGGCAGGATGATTGCTTGAGGCCAGGAATTCAAGACTATCCTGAGCAAGAGTGAGATCCCCATCTTTACAAAACATTTAAAAATTAACCAGGCATAGCAACAAGCATATGTACTCCCAGCTACTCAGGAGGCTGAGGCAGAAGGAACAATCGCTTGAGCGCAGGACTTTGAGGCTGCAGTGAGCTACGATGACGCCATTGCACTCTAGCTCAGGAGACAGAGTGAGACCGTGTCTCTAAAAAAAAAAAAAAAAAGATATTTGGTATGCTCTTTACAGCAGTAGAGCTATGAGCCCCAAATGAGAAATGACATAAATCACTCAGAAAATATCTCCTCCATTTAAGATGTTTGTTTCTTTTGAAAGCACTAGCATTTAGAGTTACTATACCATTGAGAAACTAGAAGACTCTTACTCCTCCAAGTACATAAACGTTGCAATTTAGAAAAGAAGTCATTTTCCATCCTCAAATGTGCTAATTAATTATCCATAAATATTAACACACTCTACAGCCAAGAGGTACCACCTAACACAAACTCTGGTATCTCAATTGCCCTCTTCCCTGATGTAAAGGTGTGAAGAGGCAAGTCAGGCTTCTCTATCGTCCTTCACATGCCAGCCACAGGTAGGCACTTCCAATCGCACCCGAGGCATCCTTTCCAGCAAAAATCAGCCTGTTAAAAAAACTGAAAACCGCCAGGGGCGGTGGCTCACGCCTGTAATCCTAGCACTCTGGGAGGCCGAGGCGGGCGGATCGTCCTGAGCTCAGGAGTTCGAGACCAGCCTGAGCAAGAGCGAGACCCCATCTCTACCAAAAATAGAAAGAAATTAATTGGACAGCTAAAAATATATACAGAAAAAATTAGCAGGGCATGGTGGCGCATGCCTGTAGTCCCAGCTACTCGGGAGGCTGAGACAGTAGGATTGCTTGAGCCCAGGAGTTTGAGGTTGCTGTGAGCTAGGCTGACGCCACAGCACTCACCCCAGGCAAGAGAGTGAGACTCTGTCTCAAAAAAATAAATAAATAAAAAATAAAAAATAAATAAAAAACTGAAAACCAAAGATCTAGCCTATCAAATTCTTTGTCCAAAGAATATCTGCCATATTTTCAAATGACAAAAGCTATAGCACTAATTTTTAGTCTAATTGTCTTTTACGATATAAGTTATTCATTCTTAATATCTGATAAGACTCTGGAGAACAAAGCAAGTTATAACAGTCATAGATTTGCAGTCAAAGACATGTTTGCATTCTAGCTTCAGAACTTAAATCTTTCTAAGCCTCAGTATCCTCACAAATTCAATAAAGGTAGTACCACTTACTACAAATGACCAAAGGGCAGACTCAATGACCCCACATTTGGAAGTGCTATGACAGTAAAATGTTAGTGATATCACCCTCCTGAGTGGCTGGGACTACAGGAATGTGCTACCACACCTGGCTAATTTTTGTATATTTTGTAGAGACGGGGTCTCACTATGTGACCCAGGCTGGTCTTGAACTCCTGGCCTTAAGTGATCCTCCAGACTCGGACTCCCAAAGTGCTGGGATTACAGGTGTGAGCAACCACATCCAGCCACCAACCATTTTAAACACATTGTCACACATAATCCTCACAACGACCCTATTACCATCCTATTTTGAAGCTGACAAGACTCAGACTCAGAGAATTGCACCCAAGGTCACATAGTTAGGAAGTGGTCAAGTCAGGATTTGACTCGTCTAAATTAGACAACAGCGGAAAAGTAAAAATGTGATTAAATGTTTGTTTTTTTTTTGTTTGTTTTTTTTTTTTGAGACAGAGTCTCACTCTCTCGCCTGGGGCGAGTGCCGTGGCGTCAGCCCAGCTCACAGCAACCTCAAACTCCTGGGCTCAAGCGATCCTTCTGCCTCAGCCTCCCAGGTAGCTAGGACTACAGGCATGCGCCACCATGCCCTGCTAATTTTTTTTTTCTATATATTTTTAGCTGTCCAATTAATTTCTTTCTATTTTTGGTAGAGACGGGGTCTCGCTCTTGCTCAGGCTGGTCTCGAACTCCTGAGCTCAGAATGATCTGCCCGCCTCGGCCTCCCAGAGTGCTAGGATTACAGGCGTGAGCCACCGCGCCCGGCCCTATATTTTTAAAAATAAATTCCACCATTCCATTATTTAATTATGGATCATCACATCACATCATGTTGCCTGGTTGCTTACTGGTGCCCCTACCAGAAGGTAAAGAGGAAAAAACACTTCATATTTTAGAAAAACAAAAACAGGCTCGGTGAGGTGGCTCACATCTGTAATCTCAGCACTTCGGGAGGACAAGGCAGGAGGATCACTTGAGGCCAGGAGACCAAGAACAGCCTGGGCAACAAATGAGATCTCCCATCTGTACAAAAAAATAAGAAAAATTAGCCAGGTGTGGTGACTCTTGCAAGGAACACTCTTACCTTCGCCTGTCCCAGAGCAGAGTGAATATCTGCTGAACTAACACAGGAAGGCGGGGGATGGGCTGAAGGCCACAAAAGAACATTTAGCCACACCAGTGAGTCTACCCATCTCCTATGGCACCATACCCCTTCCTCCTTCTAGCTAGATAACCAAAATTATCCTTCAGGAGTGACCTCTCACTTATAGGACTTCATTCCCAACCCTGTCCCCTACTTCCAACTTGGCCACAGGATAAGGTACATCATCTCAGCTGGGCAAATCATACTGTTTTCACTGTTCAATCACAGTAACTGGTTCCAGAATGGGAACCTGACCCAAGCCAAGCCAGTCCAAACTGGGGACAGAAGAATAACTCACTCTTTAGTTTGGATCAGGAACTACTACAGGCACTGGGGAGCTAACAGAGGACTTACCACAAGGGAGTACAAGATACATGCATCTTAGAAAGGTGATTCTAATAATAGTATCACCAAGGGAATAAGACACAGTGAGAAGACCAGTAATGGGCCTCTTACAATGGTCCTGACAAGAAAGAGCTTTAACCAAAACAATGGTAAACAGCAACAGAGAAAAGAGAATCAATTAGGAAACATTTTGGGATTGCTTTTTGTCTCACTGGAAGTATTGTCCTAAAAGGAAAAACCTGTCTCCTTAAATCTCTTGTGTAGAGATGACGACAATGAATACTTTATTCATACGGTAAGTACTTACCAAGTGACTAGAAAGCAGTAAGAATGAAGTGGTTATGAGCATGGAATCTGAACCATCATGATGCTTGGTTTCAAATCCAGTGTCAACTCACCAGCAGTGTGACCTTGAATAAGTTATTTAAGCTCTGTGTCTCAACTTCCTCAACTATAAAAACCAGGATAATAATAGTAGCTACCTTATAGGGTTGTTGCTGCTGCACAGAAAAGGAAACCCCTGAAATGGCTGATAAAAGTTGCAGTCCAGCAGACAAACAAGAGGGGGAGGACAGCATTCCAAGCAGAAGGGAAGGCATATGCAAAGGAGAAGAAACATGAAAAAATGAGCTCGACTCATGACCTTTGCCCTCTCCAGACCTACATTCCCATTGTTGGCTAAATACCAGCTGAAATTCCAACCCCATGAGCTGGATCAGAAATTCAACAGGTCCAGAATAGAACCAATTAACTTCACAGCTCATGTTCCTCTAGGCTCCCCATATCAGGGGCAGTACCATGACTATCTCCTACCAGATAGTTTTAATTACTCCCCATGACCTCCTAAACACATGCACTGTAATAGTGGGTCAAGGGTGGAATGGTTAATCCATGCCTCACAGGCAGATACGAAACACCTCCTGGGACCCTGAGTACAGGACCTACTGCGGAAAAATTAGAGCAAGTAGAAGGGGTTGGGGATCGAGTCAGAGGTGACACAGAACACTGCCTATCCAGGGGCAGAAACTCCAACTCTGGGAACACAAACCATCCAGGCCCAGAAGGATCATTCTCTGCTGTACGGTAAAGACCAACTTTGCATTAGACTTTCACAGAGCTAGGGAAACACCTCCTCCTACCCATCCCCACTCCCCTCTAGCTACTGCTATTTTGCCAATTCTAATTCTGTATTTTCCAATCGAAGCTCTTACTGATAATCCAACTTCCCAAGAATTTAAAAATAGGTAAGTTCTCTGGTTTTCAGAGATATGAGTTGTAGGATCAATAGAAAAGGTCATACTTAAGTTTCAAAACGATTAAAATGAATCCTGGGATATCATGAACACATGTGTGACTTGGGATCTGTGTATTATTGCATGATTCAGATTTACTAACTAACCTGATTTGTGATTTCTGTTTGATTATTCATACATGATATGTGTCTTGTGTTTTAATTACAAAATATGTCAAATATTGTTCTTAAGAAAACGAAAATAGCTTAATTTTTCTAATCTTTTTATTTGATTACGGAGTTGAATTTTTTTGGCATCAATTACTGAGGTCATTTTTTCACCCTCTCTGCTCTAATCCAACCAGATAGATCCAACTCAACAGATACTGTGAATGCCAACTGGTGTTCCATCAATTTAAAGTGGTTCTGTGGCCACAGAAGCTTGGCAGATGCTACTACTACTAGCTGGGGGTACATTAAACAGCCTTATAAAAGGGAGGGACATTATGACATCTGTACCCTACTCTAGCAGTGTGGAGAACTGGTCTGAGGCAGGTCAAGGCTGGATGCTGGGAGACCCCCCCCCCATTGTAATCCATTTTAACAATACAAGTGAATGGTGATTAGGGCCTGAATTGAAGCAAGTGAGAGAGTTAGCATTAGGGCTAGCAGAAATGTTATTAAAAAGGAATATTTTTCTTGGATTGAGTTACTACTTCTAAGGTTTGTTTTTCTTTCAGGTCCTTTAAATAGACTCATGTATGATTAGTCCCTTGATGACTGATTGGTGTTAATTAAATTCACTGGAAACTGGCCAGGCAGTGGCTCAAGCCTGTAATCTTAGGGCTTTGGTAGGCCAAGGCAGGAAGATCACTTGAGGCTAAGAGTTTAAGACCAGCCTGGGCAACAAAGCAAGACCCCGTCTCTACGCAAAATAGAAAAAATTAGCCAGGAGCGGTGCTGCGTGCCTGCAGTCCCAGCTACAGGAGGCTGAGGCAGAAGGATTGCTTGAGCTCAGGAATTTGAGGTTGCTGTGAGCTATGATGATACCACTGCACTCTAGCCCAGGCAAGAGAGCAAGACTCTGTCTCAAAAAAAAAAAAAAAAAAAAAAAAAAAAAGGATAGAATAACATGAGCATCAAAATAAGAACAAAAAGAGCAATGGACTAAACCATATCAAATATGGTTAAATCCTTGAATTTATACTAATTTTTTTTTAGAGCCAGGGTCTCGCTATATTGCCCAGGCTGGAGTCCAGTGGCTATTCACAGGAACAATCATGAAACACTACAGCCTTGAACTCTTGGGCTCAAGCAATCCTCCCCCTCCAGCCTCCCAAGCAGCTGGGACTACAGGTATCTGCCACCATGCCCAGCTCTACTGATATTGTTTTAAAAAATTAAAAAAGGACTCAGGTGGGGTGGCTCATGTCTGTAATCCCAGCTACTTGGGAGGCTGAGGAAGGAGGATCCCTTGAGGCCAGGAGTTCAACACCAACCTGGGCAACATATCGAGATGCCCCATCTGTAAAAAAAAAAAAAAAAAATTTTAGTAAAATAAGAAAAAGACTTCGTTGGTCATCTTTAGAAGATGCTGGGAAACCAACTTATTCTGAAATCAGGTAAATAAAAAGAAAAACTCAAGTATTTATTCTGCTTTCCCTGAACAAACTATACTAAGAGTAGAGAAAATCTTTCTTTACAGATATATCCAGTTTATACATGAAGGAGTTATGACAGAATTAGAACAATGATATTTGCAACTCCAGTGAATTAATGGGTACAGTCTAAGTAATGACCACCATGACCATCAGCATCATAAATGAGAGACCAGTCTTAAATGCCTCCTGATAGAAAAGACATCAACCGCTATGAAACAGATTTTAGGGGGAGGGAGGTAAGGTACAAACAAGCCTGAATCTGATCAAGCCTGTAGAGCAATGGTTCCCAAACATGAGGGTGTATCAGAATCACCTAGAGGGCCAGTTAAAACACAGATTGCAGGGCCCCATCTTTAGAGTTTCTAATTCAAAAGGCCTGGGATGGAGCCAAGACTCTCTAGTTTCAACCAGTTTCCCAGGTGATGCTGATGTTATTCATCCTGGAACCTCACTTTGGGAACCAGTTCTCTAGCACTCACTATCAGTTTAGGGTGAAAAGAGGGGGCAAAGAAACTTTGATGTGTACATCATGGGGATTTAATCAGCAAACTCAGGTTGTGAAAAATTTTACAAAATAAACAACTTGCTTTCTTCTACAAATAAGCTTCAAAGGAAAAAGAAAGATGAAGAGAGATCCTGCACATTAAAAGAGACTTAGTACTCCAGCCTGGAGTGAGACCATGTCTCAAAAAACAAAATAAAAAAATAAAAGAGACTTAAAGAAAACAGCAACAAGCCAGGTTTGGTGTCACATGCCTGTAGTCCCAGCTACTCAGGAGGCTGAGGCATGAGGATCACTTGAGCCCAGGAATTCAAGGCTGTGTATGCTAAAATCATGCCTGTGAATAGCCATTGTTCAGTATGGGCAACATAGCAAGAACCCCATCTCTTAAAAAGAAAAAAAGAAAACATATAGCAACCAAATGTAACATACAGACTTTATCTGGAGATGTACAGAGAAGTTTCAACACAGATTGGATATCTGATACTAAGGAACTATTGTTATTTTAGATGTAAAAAAACTTTTGTGGGTATATTTTTTTAAATAGTCCTTAGAGACATAAACTTAAATATTATACTTATAAATAAAATTATTTCAGAACCAGATATGGTGACCCACACCTGTAATCCCAGCAACTTGGGAGGCTGAGGCAGGAGGACTGGTTAAGTCCAGGAGTTCAAGACCAGCCTGGGCAACACAGCAAGATCTCATCACTAAAAAAATAAAAATTTAAAAAATTATTTCTGGAACTTTTAAAAATAATCTAGGAGAGAGGTCGTTTGAGTGGCAATGACTCATGAGATTGGGCAAGCTCCTACCAAGTCAGGAGAACTGATTCTGAGTATGTTTCCCCAACTCCATGTTTGGTGAAATTGTATTGGTAGCTTGAAATCAGCCATGGTAAATATTAATACACAGGTAAATACTCCCCAAGGGAAAATGACAAATACTACACATCAGAACCAGTTATTAAACATTTGCCATGATTATCACTTGCCATGAGTTAATAAAGTTGAGTGATCAGTAGATGGGGGTATATTACACTATTCTTCTTACTATTGTCAATAACTAACATTTACTCACTCTTTGCAAAAGCACTGCCCTAACAGATACATCCAGTCAGTAAACACAGCCACTTATTCTCAAGTAACCATTGCTACCCACCACCCCCTGACCCAATACATACTGGTGGGTTTGAGATTTCTCTGCTCCTAGAATACCTTCTGCCTAAAAGGCCCATCTCCACCCCAGCTGCATCCTCCAAGACTCGGAAAAGACATCTCTCTTCCAAGAGTTGAGTTCCCCTTCTCAATCGTAGCACGCAAAAATTCCATGTGTCTACCACATCATACTAAAAGCTCCTGAGTAGTTGGGATGGAGACTTTCCTGCCACCCTTTGTCTAGTACAGAATAGACATTGAACATAAATGGGACAGGCATGACGGCTTGTGCCTATAATCCCAGCTACCCAAGAGGCTGAGGCAGGACAGCTTGAGGCTAGGAGTTTGAGACCAGCCTGGGCAACAAAATGAGACCCTGTCTCTAAAAAAACAATAATAATTTTAAAAATTAGCCAGGCATGGTGGTGGGTACCTGTAGCCCCAGCTACTCAGGAGACTGATGTAGGAGGGTTGCTTGAGCCCAGGAGTTCGAGGCAGCAGTGAGCTATCTATTAGTGCCACTCTAGAGTGCACTATTAGTGCACTCCAGTCTGGGCGGCACAGTGAGACCCCAACTCAAGAAAAAAAGAAAGGAAAGAAAGGGAAGAAGAAAGGAACAAAGAAAAAAATAACAACAAAAAATAGATAAATTGGACTTCATTAAAATTAAGAACTTTTTTGTGCTTCATAAATGTGAAAAGACAACTCAAAATGGAAGAAAATATTCGCAAATCACATAGGACAAGGAATTAGTATCCAGAATATGTAAAGAACTCTTATAACTCAACAACAAAAGACAACCCAATTAAAAATGGACAAAAGACTTGCATTGACTTTTCTCCAAAGAAAACAGACAAATGGCCACAAGCACATGAAAAGATGTTCAACATTATTAGTCATTAGGGAAATGCAAATTGAAACCACAATAAGATATCACTTCATACCTACTAGGATGGATATAATGAAAAAATAATGTGGTCAAGGATACAGAGAAATGAAAACCCTTGTACCTTGGTGAGAAGGTAAAATAGATGAGCTGCTCTGGAAAACAATTTGGTGGTTCTTCAAAAAGTTATACACAGAATTACCATATGACCCCACCATTCTACTCAAGGATATGTGTCCAAAAGAATTAAAAACAGGCACTCAAACAAGTAAATGGACAGGTATGTTAACAGCAGCACTATTTGCAATAGCCAAAAGGTATAAACAGCTCAAATGTCCATCAACTAATGAACAGATAAACAAACTGTAGTATATCCACACAATGGAATAGTCTAAGTCAGCCATAAAGGGTAATGAAATACTAATATATGCCACAAAGGGGACAAACCTTGAAAACATTATGCTGAATATGACTTAATGCCTCTGAATTATATACTTTGAAATGATAAAAAAGTACATTTTATGTTATATATATTGTACCACAACAACAAAAAAAATTACCACAACTATCTAGAGAAAGTTTTAAATGTTTATGCACTTTTTTAATAAAAAAAAGTCAAGACTAAGACAAGAAAAAAATGAAAGGCATTTCAGGCATGAAATGAGATGAATAGTGTGATGGCATTAACTCCAGCCCATACTCAAAATCCTGATTCCACTACTTGCTAGCTACATGATCTTGCATAAACTCTAGGCCTCAATTTCCTCATCTACAAAATGGAACTAATTAAAATTCCTACCTTAAAGGATTGGGAGGATTCAGTGAGATGATGTAAATAAACCAGAGCATGGGACTGGCACAGAATAAAGGCTTCATAAATGTTGGCTGCCCTTACAGAACTGCACTTACGGTTACAATTACATAAAATGTATGCCCATGATGTAGAGAACTGGTCTTTTCCTACTGATAACATTTCCTGATTTGGTTGATGAAATACACTTTGTAAACAAGCGAACTGTACATTTACGATTTGTGTACCTTTTTGCAGGTACGTTTTACTTTTAAAAAAAGTTTAACTGAAAAAGACAGGTGATTGCACAAACTTTGTAAATGTACTTAATGCCACCTAACTGTAAACTTAAAAATGGTTAAAATGATAAATTTTACATTACATGTATTTTACCATAATAAAAGCAAGGAAGGAAGCTGGGC
>RJWJ010033394.1:0-17929 GCA_004363605.1 Indri indri | reverse complement strand
ATCTAATATTTTTTAGGCCATTGGTTTTCAATTGGGGATTTACACTAGTTACTTATTTTTATTTTATTAATATGCAGCTGTTTAGGACCTACTCCAAACTTATTGAATCTCTTTACTTGATATTCTTGATATATTCCGTTAATAGATATACTCTTACTGTACAAATGGTATATTCAAGGCATATTATGTCTTAGGATAATTTTACACCGTATTTGAAATTTTTTTCTCTGTGCAAATTATCTGTTTTTAAAAAATTTAAATGTAATATCTATTTTATAAAAATAGTGTTAGTCATTATATTAATATTTATACATATTTTATCTAAACAGTTTTTGAGTTGACCATTGTCTTGTCTTGCATGCCACAGAAACAAGCAAACTTCCTTGTCATTTGCATTACAAGTTGGGCATCCTAATCCAAACATCTGAAATCTGAAATTCTTCAAAATCTGAAATGTTTTGAATGCCGACATAATGCCACAAGTGCTAAATTTCACACTGACACCTTGCTTTCTGATGGATCAATATACACAAATTTTTTTCATGCACAAAATTATTTAAAATATTTTATAAAATACCTTCAGGCTATGTGCATAAGATATATATGAAACATAAATAAATTTCTGGTTCAGACTTGGGGTCCCTCCCCAGTGTATCTCACTATGTATATGCAAATGTTCAAAAATCTGAAAAATTTCAAAATCCAAAACCCTTCTTTATGGTCACACACATTTCAAATAAGGGATACCACAACCTGTATTCTCTTAATAAACTCCCATTAGAGACTTTCCTTTTGAAAATCATCAATAATGAGTTCACCGCAGCCATTTTAAGTCATTTCATCATCTACAGGTAATATTTTTGTTCGACGGTTTGTTTTATTCAAGCGCTCTCCTAAAAGTTCTTAACAATCAGTCACAGGTTAGGAGTGACTCATCTTAAAGAATGACTGTTTCAAAGGATCACGTAAGACTATGCCAGGTACCTGTAGGTGCAGCCTTGTAATGGCATCACTTAAACATATTTGAGATCATACCAATAGACTGAGTCAAGATTTCCAGAAATTGAGTTAAGAAGTAGATAAGTCCATGGCATTGCTAACCCAACATCTACAATAACAAGAGTTAATTACATGGGGCTGAATCAACTGTTGGAGATGATTATTGTTTTTGTTTGAATTATTGTATCTTTTTTAAGGTTCTATTTTGGGGATATTTATTTATTTATTTTATGTATTTATTTATTTTTTTTTGAGACAGAGTCTCACTCTGTTGCCCTGGCTAGAGTGCCGTGGCTTCAGCCTAGCTCACAGAAACCTCAAACTCCTGGGCTCAAGCAATCCTACTGCCTCAGCCTCCCGAGTAGCTGGGACTACAGGCATGCATAACCATGCCCAGCTGATTTTTTCTATATATATATATTTTTAGTTGTCCAGATAATTTCTTTCTATTTTTAGTAGAGACGGGGTCTCACTCTTGCTCAGGCTGGTCTCGAACTCCTGACATTGAGCGATCCACCCTCCTCGGCCTCCCAGAGTGCTAGGATTACAGGCGTGAGCCACTGCACCCTGCCTATTTTTGGGATATTTAATGAACTGTTTATTCTTTTCTCTTAAGCTACTATAACTTATCTGTAAGTTATATATAATTCATAACAAATTAGTAAACTATAATTTTGCACACTAAAATAAAACATTTACAAACGATATTTTACTTTCCTTATTTGACAATCTCAGAATCATGAGAATTATAGGACAAATTTGGCAATAACTCAATATTTGGCTAAATACAACAGAGAAATAAACCCGTGAAACATTGAGACAGTGGTAAAGCACACACTGTCAGTTCCCCACTCGTATCTCCAAACTGAACACTATTCATTTGTATGCAAATAATTGTTTTTAGTCCCAATCTTCTGTAGCTATTTGCATGAGGGGATTCCCTGGCTACTGGAGTACACCTGGACCACACACAAACAGTTGCAAGTGTCAAGGAATTCATGTCTATGGCAGTATTCTTCAATAAATACTAGTTGGGAGTTGGTAGATAAATACCACGTTTTGAGGTATGTTCAGCAATGCCTCCCTAGAGGTCCCCAGTAGTATTGAATTTCCGTTGCCCATGGTGGTAATATGCTTATTATTTTACCTTATTGGCTTCCTTCTTGTATTAGTCAACTAGGGCTGCCATAACAAAGAACCACAGATTGGATGACTTAAAGAACAGTAATTCATTTTCTCATAATTTTGGAGGCTAGAATTCTGAGATTAAACCATCAGCAGGGTTGACTTATTCTAAGGCCTTTCTCCTTGGCTCGTGTATGGTTGTCTTTTTCAAGCATCTTCACATGGTCTTTCTTCCATATATATCTATTACGGGATGAATTGTGTACTCCAAAATTCAGATATTGAAGACCTAACTCTCAGTACCTCAAAATGTGACCACCTTTTGAGATATGGCCTTTAAAAAGATGAGTAATTTGAAACGAAGCTGTTAGGGTGGGCTTTAATGCAAACTGACTGGTATCCTTATAAGAAGAGGAAATTTGGACACAAAAAGAGACATTAGGCATGTTGTGCACTGAGGAAAGACTATGTACAGACACAGGGAGAAGGAGGCCATCTGCAAGAAGATAGGCCTCAGGAGAAACCAAACTGTGAATGCCTTGATCTTGGACTTCTGGCCTCCGAAACTGTGAGAAAATAAGTTTCTGTTTAAACCACCCAGTCTCTGGCATTTTGTTATGGTAGCCCTAGCAAACAACACAATATCTGTGTCCTAGTCGTCTCCTCTTATAAGGGCACCAATCAGATTGGACTAGGGCTCATATATATGATTTTGCTTTACCTTAATTACTACTTTAAAGACCCTGTCTCCAAATACAGTCACATTCTGAGATACTGGGAATTAGGACTTCAACGTAACATATGAATTTGGAGGAGGGGGGACTCGATTCAGTCATTCACTCTTGTTTTTGCAAGATCATGCTCTCCTCTCTTCTATCTGTATTGCTGTGTGATCATGCCCTAATAAACCAGTAGCAATTAACTGTTTTGTCTCAGAATTTGCCTTTGAAGAGTCTCAAACTAAAGCAAAGTGGTTAGAAGACCTGGGGAAGAAAAGAGTTTAAAATATGTTTTAAAAATCTCACAGAATAGGAGACTAGAGAGAATGAGGAAGAGGTGTTTGAAAATATAGTGGTCTAAAACTTTTTTGTTGTTTATTTCAGCATATTACGGGGGTACAAATGTTTAGGTTACATATATTGCCTTTGCCCAACCCGAGTCAGAGCTTCAAGCGTGGCCATCCCCCAGATGGTGCGTACTGCACCCATTGTGTATATACCCATCTCCTCCTCCCTCCCATCCACCAGACACCCAATGAATGTTACTACTATATGTGCATGTAAGTGTTGATCATTTAATACCAGTTTGATGGTGAGTACCCGTGGTGCTTGTTTTTCCATTCTTACGATACTTCACTTAGTAGAATGGTCTCCAGCTCTATCCGGGATAATACGAGAGGTATTCGATCACCATTGTTTTTTTGTGGCTGAGTAGAACTCCATGACATACATATACCACATTTGATTAATCCACTCATTTATTGATGGGCATTTGGGTTGTTTCCATATCTTTTCAATTGTGAATTGTGCTGCTAAAAACATTCTAGTACAGATGCCTTTTTTATAGAATGCCTTTTGTTCCATTGGGTAGATGCTTAGTAATGGGATTGCTGGATCAAATGGTAGTTCTACTTGTAGCTCTTTGAGGTATCACCATTTTACTTTCCACAGAGGCTGTACTAGTTTGCAGTCCCACCAGCAGTATATGAGTGTTCCTCTCTCTCCACATCCACGTCAACATTTATTGTTTTGGGACTTTTCGATAAAGGCCATTCTCATTGGAGATAAGTGATATCTCACTGTGGTTTTAATATGTGTTTTCCTGATGATTAGAGATGTTGAGAGAAATAAGGGAAAAGCGCAAAGCCTTCAAAAAATGTGGGATTATGGATAATAGAATTAAATGTAAGAGTCAACGCTATGAACATCTTGTAAGAATACATAGGAAAAAAAAACGTCATGACATTGGGTTAGGCAGATTTCTTAATTACAACTCCCAAAGCAAAATCCATTAAAAAATAAATAAACTCCATCAAAATTAAAAACTGCTCTTCAAAGATCATTATCTAATTAAAGACATACCAGACTAGAAAAAAATATTTACAAATCTTAAATTTAATAAAAGACTGTGTCCAGAATTTTAATTTGAATAGATAATTGAATAGATATTTCACAAAGAAAGATAAGCAAAAGATCAGTAAGCCCACAAAACAATGTTGAACAATATTAGTCATTAGGAAAATGCAAATTTAAAATACATGTGATACTACCACGCAACCACTAGAATAGCTGTAATTTAAAATATAGGCAACAAATATTGATGAGGAAGTGGAGATTTTGTAACCCTTATACATTCCTGGTAGGACTATAAAATAGTACAGATGCTTCGGAAGATAATTTGGGGGTATCTTAATAAATTACATAGATTTAACATAGAACCATCACTGCTACCCCTAGGTATCTATCCAAGGAAATGAAACACTCACATATATATAGCAGTATTATTCACAACAACCAAGAGCCAGAAATAATCTCATCAACTGGGGAATGGATAAAGGAAATGTACTACATGCATAGGACAGGATATTATTGAACAACAAAAACTAGGGAATACTGAAACCTGCCACAATGTGATGAACCTCAAAAACATGCCAAGTCTGGATAAGCGAACTTTTTCTTTAAAGGGCCATATAGGAACTTCTTTAAGCTTTGCAATCCATAAGATTTCTGTTGCAACTACTCAATCTGACCTAGAAGGAAAATAGCTATAGATGTTATGTAAATTAGTGGGTGTGGCTGTAGCCAGTATAATTCTATTTACAAAAGTAGGAATCAGGCAGGATTTGGCCTGTGGGCTGCAGTTTGCTGATCTCTGTGTTAAGTGAAAGAAGCCAGATGCAAAAGGCCACTTTTGGTATGATTTCCTGTGTTTAGAAAAAAATAAACCTGGGGATGGCACTTGACAGGGAAAGGCATGTGAGAGATCTTTTGGGGGTGATGAAAATGTTCTAAACTTGTATAACACTGTAAATTTACTAAAATTCCTTGAGTTGTAAACTTACAATTTATTAATTTTTTGGTGCAAATGATACCATACAATATTATTTTTAAAAAACCTAAATTAAATATGAAAAAATATTTGCATTTGTTAAATACATGTAATAGATACATAGTTGTAATTTAAGAGTCCAGAGTGCTCACCATTACACTATGGAACCCTCGCTATAGTTGTAATTTCATTTGGTACATTCTTCTACATTATTAAAATATTTCATAATTAAAGTGTGAAAAAAGTGGTTATGTCAGGTTCCAAATCCTCATTTTGAACACAAGTAAAGAAAGACCCAGCGAAGTTACATTACTCATTGATAATTACATAATCAATTAATACAGATTCATGACTCAGATTCAAGCCTTACGTGCATTTCTTTCACACTGAATTCCATTGCTCTATTCATATAGAGGGAAAAATGCGGAAGCGACGGAGAATATTCTGTTTTCTATTCTCTATTTATTTTCCTAATTTCTCCGTGTTGATCTGATCCATAATAAACTAGCTCACAGAAACAGCAGTAAACTTCTAGAAGTTCAGAGGAGTAAATTCAAACATTAGGTATGGAAATGGTATGTATTGGGGACATCTTTGGTATCTGATAACTCTGTAAATATTCTTTGCTAATCTAATAAAATGTTGGAAGGACATCATCTTAATAGCATCCTGGATTTTTTTTTGTCATTTTCTTTCAAATACTTAGTGGCAGCTTAGGCATTAATCCAATGAGTCAGACTCACAAGGATTTATATAATTTATTAGACATGTACAATCTTCAAATATATAGAAATTATTTTTAGAAAATTTGTTAATTTGCTATGAAATATTAATGTGTTCTTTGTTTACATGTGATTCTTTCATCTTTGAACCACCACCACTATAACCAGCACCCCCCCCAAAAAAGAGGGGAACTTTAATTCATTCCTGTTTGACTGTTTTTAAAATTTTAGAGTTATTTAATGTTAGAATATGCCAGAACACTAAAACAAAATTTTGATAGAAAGTTTAGTACCTATGATGGTTGTTAAATATTATTGATATTGATTATATTCCATTTATATGTTTGCCTTTGACATTTCTTTAAATTAGGAAAAGCCAATATTGTGTTTTTTTTCTATATTGATATATACATCTTGTCTCTTTACTTCTTTCTTGGATACTAACTTCATTTCTCATAAGGATACCACAGACCACTATGTTTAGCAATCTGTATCCCAAAACTTTTATGCCCAAATTATTATTTTTTTTAATTTTGTAAGATATTTGTTTGCAAAATTTCGATGTTTGTATTAGTCTTTAACAAGGCAAGATGAAGGTTTATCAAAAACATGAATCAATTTCTGTCGACCTCAGCAACTGTTTCTCTCCCTGAGCATACTAAGAGCTGTGCAAAGGGAATGAGGCTTGGGCATATTTGGAACAATTTCCCATTCCATACATTTCATCCCTCTCTATTAGAAAGCAAAAATACAAAACAAAATGAAACAAAACAAAAACATTAAAATGAAATAAATGCAAACCATGGGAATGTGTGCAGGTGGTCAGGAGGAAGTATTTTAAATTTTATAGAATAGACCCAAGCTTATTTAATGCCAAGCTGAGTTAATTGTGATAAAATGCTGCTATTCACGCTCTTCTATTAAGTTGGATTTGAAGTTATTACTGCAGGAGATTAGGTCAGAGTGTACTACAAAGCCAGCCAAATTTCATCCAAGTTGTTTATTTTCACTTCTCTCTTTAAACTGTGTATGCACATGTGTGTAAAATAGTCAACTGCATATAAGATTTCACATTGGTTTTAAATTGCTCTTATTTGCGAAGGGTACTTAGTAGCCTGAATAGCTGAATCTTTGTAATTTAACCCTCTGTCCTAGCGATACTTTATTAAACCTAAAGGGCATTCTTTTCAGTCCTCTACACAAAATGGGCACTGGGACTTTGGTGCCTCTTTACTTAGTAAATAAGCTTTAAAATGTTGGGTCAGCTTAACTGGCAGTGGCTTTTAAAGACAAGTTAACAGAAAAAAGAATAAACACATGCAAAAAATACTTCCGTTTCCTGTTGAATTTTAATTATGTATGGGGAAGGGAAAAGTGTGATGAATTCTGGACACCATGTGAAGCTAGTTATTGAATGATTTTTGAAGAGGATGCTCACTGCTGCAAATTTACTAATTGGGGAGATACTTTCACCAAGCTAGGGAGTTTTTTTTTCTCCTTGAGGTGATGCATGTTTGATAAGAGAAAAAGCTCTGGATATAGATGATGGGGAAGATGATAGAGAACAGTCGGTGCCACATAAATGCCAACAGTTTGTGTCTCACAACATTTGTCTCATTAACTGTTTTGCACCAAAAAATGTAGTGCTCAATTTAATTACCTCTATTTTTTTTCCAACAGTCTCAATTCTAAGATTTGCTAACTTTTACAGAATTCTTTACCATATCAGAGGTACCGCTTGAAGCTTTTTAAATATATTAATTTATGTGATTCTCCCAATGCCTCTAGGAGGTAGATACTATTTATTCTAACTTTATAGACAGGGAAACAGGTACAGAGAAGGTAAATAATTTACCCAAGGTTCCCAATCTTAAGAGACAGAAATAGGATAAGCAGAGGCTTTCCCATTTAATTCTACCTTGAAAAAAAAAGTTGAAACTTTGTTGTAAGAAATCTTTGAAAGAAATGCACCATGAGTTTTAAAGGCAACATCCAAAGAGTCATTCCAACTATGTTTGTAATAATATAGGATTTTGGAAGGGGTGTATATCCTCTCCGGTTCACATTTCTCTTTTTAATGAACATTCCTGAAGATGCACAAGTTCTCATTTGTATTTCAAAAATGAAAGTTACATCACTTTAGTCATCCCTGGGATGCTTGTAAAAGGGATTCATTTCTGGGCAAGCATCCTTCACCAGACTGTCCTTCACCCTCTACCCCCAACACACACACACACACACACACACACACACACACACACACGCTCTACTCCAACCCATTTCTCTCTGTTTCAAAGTATATGATTACTCATGTCAGATTTTCATGCAAACTCGTTTGCTTTGAAAAGAATCTCACTTCACCCCGATCGGAAGGTTTTTACTCTGCAATTTGTCACAGAATTGAAAGCCCATGAGGACAATGAGAGGGACTTTCTCCTACTCAGGTCTGAAGGCTGCCCTGCTCCTGCCATCCACATCAGCAGGTCAGATAGTCAGCATGTTCAAGTCCAGAGTCTTTGACCTCTGGCTAATCAGGAAAGAAGCCCGGATAATGAGAGCAGATTAATGCAGATCTGGAGTTAAGCCCACATGGACACTGTGCTTTTCAGTCTGGTCAACAAAACAATAAAACTGTGTCAAGGGTGCTGGGGTCAGTACTTACTGTTGATCTCTGTAGCCCTCAGCATCCAGCCCAAACTCATCATATTATATAAATACCATTATTCATTATAAATTTGCCCAGCTCTTCTACAACACAGCTCTGCAGTATTTGACTTTGTGACCTATTCTTAAAGAGACTCTTGGGGGTTGACCCCATGCTGTGTGTAGAGAACATTGTTTTTTTCCTTTTATTTGTTAAACTTATCTCAGTCATTAACCTCTTCCATAACCCTCAGATCTTCCCTTTCCACTGGTTTAAGCATCAGAGGCAGAAATAATTCACCTGTTGTCTAGAACCATTTTAATAGGAAACCTTATAGCGACGTCTTCTTAGAAGCAATTTCCCTAGTTGGGGATAAGCTATCCTAACCAAAATCTTGCCTTAATGTCCTTCTTACTAGTGGCCGATTCAAGCACGCCAAACTGCCCCACTACGTGGCAAGTTATTCCAGAGTTTTCTATGGTGAGGTAAATAATCATACATTTGGGGATGTGGGTCATATTCTCTGCTCTCAACTGAATTTTCTGACCAAGTTTAAAGAGGAGGGAAAATATTTTCAAAATAAAGTTAAACAAAGTCACTTTTGGTAGCCAAAATCTCTGGCTGAAGAGGAAGCATCCAAAAAGCGAAAATGTAACGTACTGGAGACAGAGCAAATAGGGCCCAGCCACGTCCACTGGCAGATGGGCCAATGGCAGAGGCCAGGCCAATGGAGTCAGCCACTGGGTGCCAAATCTTCCCTTCCTAACCTGAAAGACGTGCAACAGTCCTTCGAAAGTGTGCACAAAGGGCATTTGGCCAAAGCACAATATCCTCCTCAAAATTTTCAAAGTCACTGTGCCACATTCTGTTGGTGGGAGTGGTGAGAAGGACATTCCCTTGTCACTACTAGTTAATCTATAAATATTTGCTGGATAAAAAACATTGAAATATTTCAAGAAAGTTTGAATTACTCTAGGCTTCACTTACTTCATTTTTCAAATTATGCAGATGCACTAAGACCACTGAGATTCTCTGAGTGTGGAACCCAGAGCAACAGGTCAGCATCACTGGGTCAAGTGTTAGAAATGCCCATTCTCAGGCCCCATTCCAAGCCTATTAAAGCAGACACATTGGGGATGCATGTTCACCACAGTCTTTTGGAATCTATTTTGCTACTGAAAAACCACTGGGTTTCATTTCCCTATGTGAGCTCACTGTGTCTATACCTTAGCTACCTGCTGGCCTGTAGTTGATAAAGGCTTTAATATTGCTGGAACCCAACCAAAACCTCCAGATTCTCAGAATTCCCAAGAGAATGAATCATGGAAAGATAAGAAGCGTTATTTTATTTTGTGTGTGTGGATTTGGGTGATGTGGATGTGGGTATGTGTGAGTATAAGATACTAGTGTGTCTGTGGTGATAATAAAGTTGAAGAATTTATTACATAGAATATATAACAAAAATTAGTAATTGCCTACTCTGTTTTCTTATAAGTTCAATCCCCAACCAATTTGGATTTTAAAAGTTTATTTTTCTACCTATAGATATTCTTAAGTTAGCCTTGGTAATGTCCAGATATTAGGCTTGCAGAGATACTTCTCACTTTCTCTGGGGTTCTATAAAACATCTGGCATCATTGAACTGGGAAGCCAGGATCTCACAACTACCTTTAAATACACTACAGGGTAGATGATGTGGTTGAGCTATTTGTAGGCCATGAAAGAGTCTCATCCTTCTTGGCTTGGGATAGGTTTTATGAGCCTGTTCCTACTTACATTGCTGGTTGGTAATGCTGTTAGAAAATTTAGGAAATTGGGAATTGAAGATGTGGAGAAAATAACTTAAATATTTTTAGAATTTTCATAATCTAAAGATTGTTAATCTTAGTTTAGCTAAGAATTTACTAGCCATTCAACATTTGAAAAGTTCATTTCTTGATCCCAAACACTGAGCATACATTAAATTGTTTTTACCAACAACAACAACAACAACAAAAACCCTACAGTTAGAAAGAAGTTACTGCTCTGTTCTCTCTCACATGCTATTTCTGCCTGCTTCTCACTTTTCAGTAATATATCCTCTTAAACTTCACACATTTCTCCTGAAATCCCTTCTAGTTTTCCTCTCACTGTAGTGCAAGGTCAGTTTCCTTCCATGCCCAACTCCCTCTGGTGAATTCTATGTCCTAGCTAGATCTTTCCTTTTCCCTCTCCCTGGCTTCTTTCTATCAGAAGTATTCGTTTCCTCCATTGTTGAGTGTGAGTTTTGTTAAACATCGATAAAACATTTTTTTTCTAATTTTATTAATTTCTCCATTCAAGGGGGACTTACAGAACCCTGCTTTGTATAGGATATCATTCACAGGGATGGGGACACCAGAGAATTAGGACGTTGCAACAGTAACTACAGGGAGAAGTCTACTTTAGACTGGGGACGGGGGGAGTCAGGGAAGGCCTTCTCTGTTAGATGACATTTGAGCTAACACCTGAATATTGAGAGGGAGTCAGCCATGTACATATCTTGGGAAGATAACTCTAGGGAGAAGAAACAACAAAGCTGCTGAGGCAGGAAAGCTTCTCACGTTAAAGGAAAAGCAAGAAAGCCTGAGAAGGATTAGATAATAGTGAGTAGGTGAGCAAGAGGGAGCGGTAAGAGTTAATGTTCCAGGCTGCAGGCCATGGTAAGTAGTTTGAATTTTATTCTAAGTGCTTGAGAAAACTGCTGGAGATTTTAAAGCGGTGACATGATTTGATTTAAAGGATCACTTGGGTTACTGGTGGAGGATAGATGGCAAAGGGGTAATGAGGAAAAAGTGAGACAAGTTAGGAGAATGATGCAAAAATGCAGGCAAGGCACAATAATGGCTTGGCTAGTTTGCTAGCAGCGGAAATGGAAGTGGCCAGATTCAGCACGTATTTTGGAGACAGGGTTTCTAGGCCCTGCTGATGTATTAGTTGCACTACAATAAAACAAGTGAGTTACATCCCGGTGGAAATTAGCCATTTGAAGGAAGAATCTTTAAACCTGAAATGCCTTAACTCAGATGAATGCATTGCTAATGGTGCAATTCTATTTAGGGCCATATTAGGGCAGGTGCCTTTTACAATCCCTCGAATAACACCCATACGTAGACTGAGTGCACTATTTAATGCTCAGTAACTTGCTTAACCAAATCCAGCCTTTTCCTCATCTGCATGGCAAACAAAGGCTAATTATGCTTGCTAGATGACTGCAATTTACTGACAAATAAATAACGAAAAGCCAAGTTACCGAAAACAGGGGTAGAGAAAAATAAAAAGAAGAAGAAAATAAAAGCAAATGTTTCTGTTTGTTTTTGTACACCGGGCTGATGCATCTTGATTTAGACCTTGTAAGTCTTATGTTTTTTGACCACTGAGATCTGTGCATACCCATGGGCTGGATTCCTTTGGGAGGCAGCTTGCCCAGCAAAGAAGCAAACCCCGTTAACATCAGTTGACCTTCCTATCACTTTCAAAACAACCACAGCAACAACAGGAGTCGCAATAGCAGCAGCTATAAAATCCCCTGGCCTGATTCTCCCTCCCTTTTATTTTACTCCCCTCCTATGGCAGTGAACAAAAAGGACAAATCTGTCATTAACCATTGCAAATGATCAGCTACCCAGTGCAGCTGTTTGTTCACCAGATCCCATGCCAAGCACAGCTGCTCGGATGCTCCAGCCCAGTTGGGCTGGGCCACTAACCACCTACCCACAACTGCCCCCAAACTGCCTCAGGAAGAACAGGACAGGCCAAATCCCAATCTGGCAGCAGGAACTTTGCTTTCTAATCCCAAAGGATCTCCACATTTCCACTTCCCCAGGCCTTCTTGGACCACATGATGAGACTGGCTAAGAGCTGCTTGACCAGCAGCCTCACCTCCCGTGGCTGCTGCTCCTCTGAGGACTGAGGGGTGATAACTCTGGAGGGGTTTCTGGCCAGTTCCTAAGAAAGGCAGCCTAACTGCTTCCTGGGTCCTCTGGTCGCATTTTTTAAAAGTGAGCAACTTTGTGCTTTCACTTATTAATTTTCGCCAGCTTCTAAAGGTCAACGACCTGGCAAGCCGAGATTCACAAATAACAGGTGCAGAGACTCCACCGCCTGCCTCCATGGGACATCGCTCTGTCACTTTTATTTACTGAATCAATCCACCAGTGTCCAGCAGGAGAACAACAGCTAAATGGCCATTAATTGTGGGCTGATGTGCAGATGAAACAAATCTCCAAAGGGACCGTAAACCTTTGTTCCTGCACCTCCTCCTGCTCTTGCTATGGGATTAGCAGTAAATCATTCAGCAGCCTCATCGCCTTATTATAAATTTACCATTAGGGTCGTCCCAGGTGAGGTAGTGCTAACCTCTCTCTCTGTCTCTTTTCCTTTCTCATCCTTCCCTCCCTCTCCTTTCTTTTTCAAAAATCTTTTTCATCTCTCCTTTAACAATTTTTCTGTCTCTGTTTTTCTTTCTCTGTCACACAAACATGTTCATCCCCAAACATAATGGCCTTTTATTCATGTTGCATCACGTCCCAGGGAGCATCATTTCCTGCCATGCCCTCGTCTGTCTTTGCCTTTCTTTTCACATATGTATGTAGAGACACACACAGTATAGACATGCTGGGACGCCTGTGGAAGGAAAAAAAAGGAAAAGTTCCGTTCAAAAGGAGTACTTCCTCTCTCCTCCTTTCTGTCACTATTCTTCAGAAAACCTCTTTAACTCCTCAGAGCCCAAGAGGAGCTTAATTAAAGTGCAAAAGGGAATTTGAAAGTAAGCAACAGACAAAGAAGAAATGCTATGGATCTGAGCTCTCTTGAAGAGTCTGGGTAATGCACTGCAAGACTTTTTTTTATTATTATTATTTCTAAGACATGCACAGCACTGACTTAGCCCCTGGTGGTCAGGCATTGGTGCAGTTTGATTAGAAGGGCATGAGGGATGCAGCCCCCAGCCTCAAAATAAATCCCCAAAGGGATCTCCACATTGAGTGCAAATCCATAATGGATTTCAATATATTTTACATCTTTGTATTAAGCATGATTTCATGTGCCCTTTAAAAATAGTGAATTTTTTATACTAATCAGTCATCTGCACCTTAACATAAAGTGTTTTTTTGTTTGTTTGTTTGTTTGTTTTTTGTTTTTTGTGGTCACGGGAGGATTTAGAGAGTTGGAGAGTAGAGATAGAATGCATGAGAGTGGAATGGTTATGAAAGGCCCCAGAAAAGACATTTTCTCAACAGAGAAATGGTAGAGAAAATGAGGGAAGAAGGACAAGAAGGGTAAACTTTCCATATTTCACACCAGGGCTAAGAAAGAGCCAGGGTGTAGGTTCCAATAAACTTAGTTTCCAGAGTTGGGGAAGGGGTGCAAATCACACTTGCTCAGGGATCACTGCTGTTCATTAAGTCCAATGACAAATGGACAGAAGCCCATCCTTAGTGAGTTATTCATGACATATTTTTGTAGCTGTACAACACAGCACACTGTGGGACACAGGAGGCAGCAAAACTAACTTGCGGAAGTGCAGTCAAATATTGATGGCTAGGAATATTCACAGATGGGATTTTCTGGTTATTCAACATTCCAGGGTAACTGAAGAATAACCGGATTTTAAAAATTCATATTGAAAATGTATATTTAATGTTGTTTCCCTAATAATGTTTACAAAATGTTTTGGAGAGGAAACATAGTGTAGTTTTAAGAATACAGTCTCTAAATCTAGGCAGCCTAGGTTTACGTCCCACCTTTTCTATGTATTAGTTGTGGGACCCTGGGTGTTTTGAGCTTTCACTAATTTATTCAACAAATACAAATAGCGTATAGTTTCTAGACATAAAACAGCAAACAGAAATTAACAATGTCCCTGCTTCCAAGAGACTAACAGCCTAAAGGTAAAATCCTGACTACAAAGGGCTAAGAGGTACATGAGGCCATGAGACACGGTAATTGGGTTTTGAGGGGTGGGCAGTTAGCAGTGTTTTTCACCCCTGGGATGTGGGGTGAAAACATGTTACAGATGTGTACCAACTTTGGTCCCCTCCCCCTGAGGGTGACTGGGTTGGCTCAGGCTAGATGGAGGCCCAGTGATAGTTGCTCCCACTATGAGCAAGGCCTTCATTTTACTCCAGTGTGCTTTTTGTCACCATGATGTGAAAAAAATTTGGAAACAACAGAGTTAAGAAAAATTTCACTGAGAAATTGATTATTTTACTAAAACGTAAGTGATGATTAGGAGTTAAATAGCTGAGGACAGGTATTGAGGGTGAGTTCTAAGCAGACTGTGTTTCCTGGTGTGAGAGCCAAGTGATGTGGGCTTCTCCAAGGAAGTGGAAAGCCATCATGACAAGAACACTGAGTAAGGGGAGGCAAGGTAAGGTATGGCGGAAAGAAGAGAAGAGGTCAAGTTCTGAGGACACAGGCCCTTGTCAGGACCACACTGGAGACGTTAGCTTCAGGGCAAGGATACATGTTTTAACAAGGGCATCTGGTAAGGACTCATTGAACTTTCTGCAGTCTCAGAACCATGAGACATTGTGGGATGCTATTGGGCACTGATACCAGCTCGGCTACAAAGCAACTTTGTGTCCCCGATAACACATTTGGTCGCCACTTTCCTTATCTCTGAAATTACAGCTTCTAAGATCATTTTCTCTAAATTGTTTCTAGCTTTACAATTCTGATTATCAACTTTATTGATAGAAATACAAAGGGTACAGAGGATTGATCTTGGAGGTAGCCATAATGTATCACAGAATTGCCTGATTTTTTTTTTTTGTTGTTGTTTGTTTTGAATTTTTGTTTTCTAAATACATACTGGCAATTAAAAATTATGCAACTTAACTTGATAAAACAATAGTAAACTAGACTCTTGTTGCACCATAGAATGTTATTAATGAGAATAGACAAACATCTAAGTTTCAGTAGAAGATTTATCTATACAATTAAACAAATACATATAATTTCAAAAATTTCTTCAAATACTTAAATCAAGAGAGAAATTACAAATATAGAGTATCTCCTTTTAAGTGTTTAAAAAAATTCCTTGATTTTTTGATCAAGGGATCCCTTTAAAGCCAACCACAGATTTGCAGGTAGTCAAAGGAACTGGGACATTCAAAGTCCAAGGAGGGAAATTCCAGCCTAGCTTTTATGAAAACCAGCCAGCCCTTTGAGCTTTGTGTGTGTGGAGTAGAGCCAGGTCCCACTCAGTGAAGATTTATGTCTGATCCTCAGTTGGATACCTCTGAAGTTGACTATATTTCTCATATACATAATTATAGGGAACCCTTGGTTAGAAGAAACCATTGAAAAATTTTAAAAAATCAAACGTAAAGAAAAGAGAATACATTGGCAAAGCTTTATATAAATTAGCTGATCATTCTGAAATAAGGACATCTCACTTACTGAGTAGCTTATAGTCAAAGGCCCCTCAACATCCTTGCTGGTAGTATAATTTTATTTTCAGATCATAATAAGAACAAAAAGTTGTGTTGGCATTCTTACCGAAATTTAAAAAAAAAAAGTGATTTGTCTCCCATTTTACTCCATGCTAGACTCAGCTATATTTAACTGGAAAACCTACCTGGATCACTGTGAAAATCATGGAATTATTTGGTAGTTCATTGTTCAAGCTGTTAAGCGCTTATCAGATGCAGTGTCCAGTTCTAGATGCTCATAGACAAGACCAAAATTTCTGCCTTTGTGAAGTTTATAAACTGGTATCTGAGTATGAGGCATGGACATTAGCCTGCACAGAAGGATAGAAAAGGGAGCCCCAGTCAGAGAAAACTCTGAGAAGCAACGTTTAAGCTGAGACCTGCAATAGGAGTTCAAGAGCTATGCCTGACAACTTAGGAAAAGTTTCAACTTCTCAAGAATCTGAGAGCCAATCAATCTCAAACTTTTGTCTTCATTTTAAGAACACCATCCAAGATGCAAGCTTTACCAAGTTTTTGACAGTGAGAACTTTACTTGCAGAACTTTGTTAAAAATCTCCTGGGTATCTCCACATGTATTTCAGTCTCAGCACCATTAAGGGATCGGACATGAATATTCTTTAAACCTTTGATCATTTCAAGAAAGTAGGATGGGATAGGAGGATTCTTTCATGCTGGAAATTCTTATGTCATTGTCCAATGTAATACATAACACACCTGTCATCTTCACAGGAAAAAGCCCTGTTGCCTTTTAAAAATTCAGCCCTAAGGGTTTCTCCTGTGATATGTGACTTAGAAGACAGATAACTAGGGGAATTCTTTAAGTGAAGGAATCCTGGATTTTATTGCTTTCAGACGTAACCACCTCCAGAGCTGGGGAAGGAGTTGCTATTTAATTAGAGAGATTAAACCAGAATGCACTTTTTTCCTAACAAATGAAAAGGCCCGGAGCTCAGGCGAGTTCTAGGTGTCTATACCTTGCCCAAAAGGCAGGATTTGCTTCTTTAAAATGACTCCACTGTATGTCTGGATCTGGGCTGTCTAAATTCACCTTGCTTTATTTATACTCATGAGTGACTGCTCAGTGTCCAGGAGATAGCGGGCACATTTGCATGTCTGCTTTCACCGCGGTTCAGCTTATAATAAAATGAGTCGAGATTCCTTAATAGAACAACTGCGATGAAAATAACTGTTTATATAAACCATGGCAGAAAAAAAAAGGACTACTTATTTTTATGGAACTTTAGGAGTTCACAGAAGGATTTTGATCTGAGGAATATATTTGCCTTTGACACTTTGTTTTTCCAGAATGAAGCAATGGACATATTTAAGATACATAGGGACCATAGGTGAGAATCACACATAAAAGGCATAGCTGGGACTAGCCATATTAAGGGGTTTACAATGAACTTTGTAGGCCGTGGAGACCCATTCACAGTTTCCAACAGGAGATTGCCATGCTCCAGCCTTGTTTTCGTAACAATGATAAGATATGAGGCAAAATCCAATAGAATGGATGTGAGCACAGTTCTGCATTATTAGTATGAAGGAGATCCCTAGACTGACTGGAAATTCAGAGTAACCCAGATGTCCTAGAGGAAACTCAAATGACAGCAAATACAGTTGTAATGGCTACCATCTTACTGCATTAGACAAATTTAATCCTTATTCATTACAACCAGTGAAGCTCCTAATTATGTGCTAATCATTCAACGCTGCATTTCAACTTCAAATTTCATGCTATTCCAGACCTTTCATCAGGTAACTCCACCAAATCCCTTTAACTTCAGCTACTGTTCCTGCACCTAATTTATCTGATACTCTGGTCCTAATGGAATCTTTATAATCATTTTAATTTGCATGTACTTTCAAACTTTTGTGTGTTTGCATATAGTGTTCTCTTTGGCCAAAATTCCTTTTTTCTTTTTTTTTTTTTT
>RJWJ010033393.1:0-17931 GCA_004363605.1 Indri indri | reverse complement strand
TTGTTTTTTTGTTTTTTGAGACAGAGTCTTGCTTTGTTGCCTGGGCTAGAGTGTCATGGTGTGGGTCAGGCTCACAGCAACCTCAAACTCCTGGGCTCAAGCAATCCTCCTGCCTCAGCCTCCCAAGTAGCTAGGACTCCAGGCATGTACCACCATGCCCAGCTAATTTTTTCTATTTTTAATTGTCTGGCTGATTTCTTTCTATTTTTAGTAGAGATGGGGTCTCGCTCTTGCTCAGGCTGGTCTTGAACTCCTGACCTCAAGCGATCCTCCCACCTCAGCCTCCCAGAGTGCTAGCATTACAGGCGTGAGCCACCATACCTGGCCTAAAAAAATTTTTTTTATTGTGACAAAATATATATAACATCAAATATACTATTTTAACTATTTTTAAGTGTACAATTTGGTGGCATAAATTACATTCACACGATTGTGTAGCCATCACCGCTATCTGTTCCCAAATCATCATGACCCTGTTATGGGTTGAACTGTTGAACCTAAAACTTCCCATCTTGAAGTCCTACCCCCCAGGACCTCCTCATGTGACCTTACTTGGAAATAAGGTCAGTTAAAATGAGGTCACACTGGAATAGGGAGGGGCCCTAATCCAATATGACTGGTGTCCTTATAGAAAGGGGATATCTGGGCACAGACACGCACACAAGAACACCACGCGATGGCTGGAGTGACACTGCCACAGGCCAAGAACTACCAGAGCTGGGAGGCCTGGGAGAGATCCTTCCCCAGCACTTTCGGAGGGCGCATGGTCCTGCTGCCTGCAAGCTCTCAGACCCTGCAAATTCTGAGACACCTTGTTCTCAGACTTCTAGAATCCTGGGACATAAATTTCTGTTCAGTTAAGCCACTTAATTTGTGATACACACGGCCCTCCCTATTCACAGGTTCCGTATCCACAGATTCAACCAAGTAAGGATAGAAAATATTCTAAAAAAAATAAAAACAACAATACAATTAAAAATAATAAAAATTTAAAAAGCAGGGCCAGGCATGGTGGCTCACACCTGTAATCCTAGCACTCTGGGAGGCCGAGGTGGGAGGATCGCGCTCTGCTTGGGAGCTGGTCAGGAGTTAGTTTAAGACCAGCCTGAGCAAGAGTGAGACCCTGTCTCTATGAAAAACAGAAAAATTAGCTGGGCATTATGGTGTGTGCCTGTAGTCCCAGCTACTTGGGAGGCTGAGGCAGGAGGATCGCTTGAGCCCAGGAGTTGGAAGTTGCTGTGAGCTAGGCTGACGCAGTGGCACTCTAGCCGGGGCAACGGAGTTAGACTCTGTCTCAAAAAACAAAAAAAAAAGTATCACAACTATTTACATAGCATTTACATTATATTAGGTATTATAGCGAGGGATGATTTAAAGTATGGGGGGAGGGGGGAGGAATGACCATGAGGTATATGCACACGCTACACCATTTCATACCAGGGACTTGAGCATCCATGGATTTTAGTATCTGAGCAGGTCCTGGAACCAACTCCCCTCGGATAACAAGGGACAATTGTTATAGCAGGCCTGGAAATAAATCTAGGACAACCCCAAACAAACTCTGTAACTCCTGTATAAAGCAATAACTCCCAATTACCCGCCTTCCTCAGCCCCTGGTAACCTCTGATCTGCTTTCTGTCTCTATGAATTGGCCTATTATAGATATTTCACATAAGTGGAATCATACTGTATTCACCCTTTGGCGACCACTTATTTCACTTAGCGTAATGTCGCTGAGGCTTATTCACGTGGAACCACATGTCAGTTATTCCTTTTTAAGGCCAAATAACATTCCATTGTGTGTAGGCACCACATTTGGTTTCCCCACTCATCTGCTGCTAGGCAGTTGGGTCGTTCCCGCCCTTGGCTACTGTGAGCGATGCTGCAATAAACACTGGTGTTCCGGCGTCTGCTCAAGTCCCCGTTTTCAATTCTTTGGGGCATATACATAGGAGAGGAATTGCTGGGTCCGTGGTAATTCTATTTTTAGCTTTTTGAAGAACTGCCAAACTATTTTCCACAGTGGCTTTGCCATTTTACATTCCCAACAGCAATGTCCCTTGCCTGGTTTTTCCTTACCTATTTTTCCAGCCCTTACCAGCACCCGGTATATTCTATATTGCATTTATATATCAGATTTATTGTCTGCTACTCCCACAGCTGGACCGTAAGCACCGTAAGAGCAGACATGCTTATTAGTTTGTTTACTGCTCCACCCCTGCGCTTAAACTGCATTTGGTACACAGTAGGTGCTTAATAAATATTGAGTGACTGAATGAATAAATGTGATCCTGGGGCTAAATGTGTGGATTTGAAGAGGCGATAACTTAAGATCCCCCAGTTCTCAGATTCCACAGGCTCAAGTCTGGCTGAGACAAGATGAACGCTCCGCAGAAGCCGCTCCCACCCTGACACACAGGCTCATTTTCCCAGCCTCATCTCCAGGACATCAGCCGGGAACTCCTCACAAGGAGTTCCTGGAAGGGGGTCAGGGCAGGCTATGTATGTGTCCAGGGGAGATGACGAAAGGGTGGGGAGCTGGCACCAGAGGCTGAAGAGGAAGATGGGGTGCTGGTGGAGAGGCCAGGGGTCAATTTAGAGGCTGGAGGCTCAAAAAATGAGAAAATGACTTAGGGCATTAAGAAACAGCCCCCTTGGCTGGGCGTGGTAGCTCATGCCTGTAATCCTAGCACTCTGGGAGGCCAAGGTGGGAGGATCGCTTGAGCCCAGGAGTTTGAGACCAGCCTGAGCAACAGTGAGACCCCGTCTCTACTAAAAATAGAAAGATGAGCCAGGCATTACGGCAGGCTCCTGTGGTCCCAAGTCCTCGGGAGGCTGAGGCAGGAGGATCGCTTGAGCCCAGGAGTTAGAGGTTGCTGTGAGCCAGGCTGACGCCACAGCACTCTAGCCTGGGCGACAGAGTGAGACTCTTGTCTCAAAAAAACCGCTCCCTTGAAAAGAGGCGACCTGAGGAGGCACCAATCGGTGAAGAGAGGATCCTCGGTGAGGGGGCGTGGCTAGAGAGCAGGACTCAGCGGAGGGCGTGGCCTAGCGAGGGGCGGGCTCCTCGAAACACTGAACGCGATGTGGGGGCGGGGCCGAGGGCAGGGACTCGGTAAAGACCCGCCCACCGGCCCGCCCCGCCTTGCCCGCAGCCCGAGCCGCGCTCACCTCCGGCGGCCGCATCCCGGGCGGGAGAGCAGGGCGGGAGCCGCGGGGCGGGGCTGGGCGCACGGCCCAGGCCCAGGCCCCGGCGCAGCGCCGATCGCAGGCCGCCCAGCTGCGCCTCCGCCGCGCGCCGCTGCGCCTCCACGCGGGCCAGCTCGGCCTCCAGGCCTTGCGCCCGGCCCTGGGCCGCGCTCAGCCGCAGCCCCAGCTCCGCGGCCTCCGCCCGCGCCACCTCCAGCTTCAGCTCCAGGCCGCGGGCGTGGTCCAGCTGCTGCTTCTCAGCGCAGCGTGCCTCCTCCAGGGAGCCCAGCAGGCCTCGCTCGCGAGCCCGGAACTCGCCTTCTTGCTCCTGTAGCTTCCGCTGAGTTCCCTGGACCTGAGGCGGATGTGAAGCTGGGGGTCAGCAAGGCCGCCCCCAACCTGATGCCCCACCTCCTAGGCCCAGCCTGGAGCCTACCATCCACGTGGCTGGCACAACACCTGCTCCTTTAGTGGTCTGCACCCAAACAGGCTGTGCAAGAACATCCACGGAGTGGGGGATGAAATTATTATTTTATCCCTTACTTCTGTATATAAGCCTTGCAATGTACACAGCTTATCAGTAATAATAGCTAACACTTATATAGATAGGACTTATGGCCAGGCACTAAGTACTTTCCAAAAAAAAATTAACTCTAAATACTACTCTGAATCATCCTCATTTTATAGAAGATGAAACTGAGGCAAAGAGAAGTTACCTTGTCCAAGGCCACACAGCTAGTAAGCTGCAGAACTGGGATTCAAAGCCAGGCACTGTAGTTCCAGAAGCTGTTCTCTTAACTACTAGGTAACAGGGCCTCTCAGTGCACGTAATTTATCAATAGATCTGCACGCATGGGGGCATGTAAATAATTATTTACTGATGGGATTTATGGGCACAGACACAAAACCAACCCTCTGGTTTAGAGGAGTCAACTGCTCGTGGTCATCGGTTTCACTGGAAATCCCACTTCTGAGCACCACCTGGGTGCCAGGACCTGTGCCAGGGCCCTTCACACACACCCTGCTGTGCCAGCCCCTCTCCCATGAGTGCTGTGAAGCAGAGATTGACTCAGTCAAGGTCACACGGTAGATTCAAGGCAGTTAAACAGCCAGAAAAGGCTGAGTGGAAAGAGTGAAGGCTTTGGAGTCAGATAGACCTGGGTGGCTGTGTGACCTTGAATAAATCCCTTAACCTCTCTGAGCCTCAGTGTCTAGTTCTCTCTGTAAAATGGGGCTAAGGGCACCTACCTCATGGGGCTGCTGGGAGAATCAAACAAGGTCATGCCTACAGAGCCTGGCCCCCCACCCCCTCATTGTGTGCCTGAACACAGTAGGCCCATGGTTCTTTCAGTTATTATTATAACTGGGGAAGAGTCTCAAGGAGTGGGGGACAGGAACAAGTCCCAGGGAGTGATCGCGCAGTGACTCCAGCATTGGAGTGCCCACCTGCTTCCTGCTGGAGGGAGGAGAGAGGCACAGGGCAGCCCATCTACTTCCCAGGCAGCCCGTCCACCTGCCCAGTTACCTCCTGTCGTGCCGCCTCCAGGCTGGCTTCGCCCTTCAACAGCCTCTGCCGGAGGCCCAGGGTCTCCCGCCGGCTCTCCTTCTCTGCCCGCTCACCCAGCGCCAGGCGGCCTTGCAGCTCTGCCAGCTCCCGGCCCAGCCTGGCATTCTCACTGTCCAGCATCTTCATCTGTGAGAGAGAGAGTGGAAACAGCAGGTGGTTCAGCTCTGCCCCTATACCCTGCCCCATCCTGGCCCGGGAGGCACTCGGGACCCGCTGCTCTAGGGACGCATGCGTCAGACACCACACCAAATCCACTGGGAGCCTGCCCCAGATCACCACACCGAGCTCAAGCCATGCCGGGCACCTAAGCACCAATGGTCTATTTACCACTCCATCAACAGACTCAAAACTACCTTTTGGGGGGGTAGGAGGAGGAAAGGCTGAGCCTTTATGAGACCAGGAGTTCCACAGGGCAGGGACCACAGCTCTCTGGGTGACCTTCCACCTCTGCAATGATAATTAACTTTTTTGGAGTGCTTACCATGTGTCTAGCTCTATTCTAAGCACTTCATTTATATTAATTCGTTTAATCTTCAAACAGTACTATATGGGGTGGGTACTAACATTATCCCTATTTAACAGATGAGAAAACTGAGGCTCAGAGAGTTAAAGTGACCTGCTCAAGGTCACACAGCCCACAAGCAGCAGACTGGGCTTTGATCCTAGACAAGTGGAATGCCATTGTGTATTCTAAGCCCTTATTTCCCCAGGAGCAGGCAGGGGTTATGTCTAGCTACCCCACAGCACTACCGTGAGAGTGACATGAGATAGTGCTGTGGCATACAACACCTGGCACACAAATGGCAGTTCATTTTGGGGACTCCTGTGGTATCTCAGGAAGGGGCCTTGGTATGGGGGGCTGCGGTGCGGGGTGGAGAGGATTAGTTGTCCAGGCTGTCACAACTCTGGCTATCAGGCTGTGGTATCTCTGGGTAGGGCAGAGCCTAGGGGGCTGTTTCCTGTTCTTTGAGTCTTCTAGAGTGGGAAGCCTGAGCCCACCATGTCCAGGGCAGTGCCCAGCATACAGCAAGCACTTGTTCAATGCTTGCTGCGGTTGATGAGTCTGGAGATTGTCTAGTTCAGGGGTCAGCAAACTTCAGTCCACAGGCCAAGTTCAGCCAGTCTCCTTTTAAATGTGTGAGCTAAGGATGTTTTTTTTTTTAACATTTTTAAATAGCTGAAAATGGTTCATTTCTACATGGTTGAAAGAAAATCAAAGGAAGAACAGTATTTCTTGACTCATGAAAATGATAGGAAGTTCCAATTTCAGTGTCCATAAACGAAGCTTTACTGGAACACACGCCTGCTTGTTCATACACTGCAGGGACTGCTCCGTCACGACCACAGCAGAGTTGAGTAGTTGCAACAGGCTGTAGGGCCCGCAAAGCCGGAATATATTTACCATGTGGCTCTTTACAAAAAGAGTTTGCCAGCCCCTGATCTAGTTCCTGAAATCCACACCTTTTATTGTTGCTCACAGATTGCTCTGAGAACCGGACAGGAGCACCGGCCCCCCTCTCTGGGGAAATGTGAGCCTGAGTGCACACAAACGTACAGACTTTGCACAGTTTTGGGGGTTTGAGGACTCCTCACATCCATTCATACCAAGGTTGGGTAAGAAGCCTTGTTGTAGTTCAAAACCCTGGTTTTGTGGGGGGGGGAACTCACCTCCAGCAAGGAGGTGCTACTGTCCCCAAGGCGCACAGCAAGCCCCGGGGTGGGGGTGACACGGGGGCAGGGGGTACCTGCCGCCGGAGCTCCTGCAGCTCCCGCCGAGCCTCCAGCCGTGAGCGCTCCACCTCCTGCAGCCCCGCCCGCAGCTCCCCGGCCTCCTTGCCCACGGCGGCCCGTGCCTCCTCTAGGAGTGCCAGCTTCTGCTCCTTGTCCTCGTTGGCAAGCTTCAGGCTGGAGAGGGCAGGGGTCAGAGGCTGCCCTGGGTCCTGGGAGAGTACAGCCTACGGCTCTACACCAAAGTCCCTTCCCCCATTCCTGGAGTGGGTCCGGCCGGTTATCGGCGTGTAAGTGCCTCAAGTGCTGACCGCTCACGTGTCCCCTCTTGACCGGAGTTCCCCAGTGATCGGGGCCAGGCCCTCAGCTGGGAGGGGTGGGCCAGTGACTCAGGAGGGGGACTGGTTTCCAGGATGATGACAGACAACAGGTGGGCCCAACTCTGGACCCGCCCCTGCCTACTTCTACTCGTCATGAGACAGGGAGGAAAATCCCCTAAAATGGCCACGTGCTGGGCTGCGGTTAGGGGACAAGAGACCCCATCTGTGCAATTCGCCAGAACTTCAGGGTGTGAAGTTAGGTTCCAGGGAGGAGATTCCATGAGAAGGATGGGGCTTGGTGAAGGACTCGGGGCTGGTTCCCTGGTGTCACCCACCTGATGCGCTCACTCTCCGCCTTCTTCACGGCAGCCCGCAGCTCCTCGTTGGAGCGCCGCAGGGCCTCGCGCTCCTTGGCGCCCTCGCCCAGGCTGCGCCGCAGCTCGCCGGCCTCCTGGCGCTGGGCCTCACAGCCCTCCTGGCCCTCCCGCACCTTGCGCTGGGCCTCCAGCAGCTCTCGCCGCAGCGCGTCCCGGGCGTCCTCCAACAGACGCAGCTGGGTCCGAAGCTCTTCTGCCTACGAGCACAGCAGGTGTCCACAGGACAGCGGTCAGGGCCCTGTTCAAGCTGGGTCTTGTACCCCACATCCCTGGCCACAGGGCACCTGCCCCATCCCTCTACAGCGACTTGGACCGCAAGCTGTGAGCTGTCATTTGGGCAAGGCTGTAGGGGCCAGCAGTGTTTTGGCCTGAAATCCTCATCAATCAGGTCCTGTGGATGACACCAAGAGGGCAGGGACCACACTCACCCCTCCTTGAAGCCCCCGAGTCCCACCTATACACAACAGGTGCTTAATAAATGCTTGCTGCCTCCTTTGTAAGTTGGCTGTCCATTTGTCCTCAAATGCAGGGAGGAATCGTATACTCTTCTGGGGCCCCCGCAGGACCAGGCCGGATAGGCACACGGTGCCATTTAGCGAGTGCTGCCCGGAAAGGGGGGCGGCAGCCAGCTCACCTCGCGCAGACAGGACTCCCGCTGCTTGCCCAGGTCTCGGGCCTGCTCTTGCAGCCTCTTCACCTCGTGGGCGTGGGCCGCGGCAGCATCTTCGAGCTGGGCCCGCAGGTCCCGGAGCTCAGACGTCAGGGTGTTCACGGTGCTCTGGGACAAAAGGGCTTTTCAGACTCGGTCCTGCGGTGCCCCTGCCCGCTGCTGCTCCCAAGGGGCTGGCTGAGCCATCCACTTTCAGCTCCAAACACGGCCCCTCCCATTGCCCTGCCAGACCCTCTGCCGATCCCTCCATGCACAGTGAGTGCTGTCCGGTGGCTGGTCTCTCCCTCACGCTGGAGGACCCACCAGGGCAGAGCAGTGCCACCTCCCTCAGATGGGGACTCCCAAAGGAAGGGCTGAGCCTCCCGCCATAACCTGGAGGCTTCTCCAGAGCAGGGCCACACCTCCCCTTCAGATGGGGGCTCCTCAGGCAGGGAAAGTGCAGGGAAGGCGCAGGGACGGGCTTCTCCATGCAGATGGAGGCCCAGCTGCCCAGCCCGCCCTACCCGGTCCTGCTCCTGCCGGCTCTGAGCATCTCGTTTCTGCCGCTCCAGCTCCAGGGAGATGGCAGCCAGGCTGTGCTGTGTACCCATCAGCTTCTCCGACAGTGCCGCCTTCTCGGACTCCTTCAGAGACAAGGCCTGGGCAGGGCAGGGAGCAAAGGGCTTGGGGCTTGGTTGACCCTGGGGGGCATGCCCGGGCCTCTCCCTCACCCCGCCCTGGGAAACGTGCCCACTGGAGGTTCAGTGGCCCAAGCAGGCCACCACTGGTGGAGCCAGGGCAGAGATGCAGCCCTGGAAAAGGGTACAAGAGCAGTCACAAGAACCCCGGACATGGATACAACTTATGGATCTCACTAACTTGCCACCACAACCCTGAAACTGAGCCTTTCATCATTCCCATTTTACAGATGAGGAAACTGAGGCTCGAAGAGGTATGGTGACTTGCCCAGGGTGACACAGCTGGCAAGGAGAGGAGATGGACACAGTCTGCCCTGTCTCTATTACATTATGGGAAAGTCAGGAATTAGTTCTTTGGGGCAAAGGTCAGCTGATGCCTGTGGGCATCTGGGGACTGCTCGGAAGGTTGTCATGAGGACGCCATGCCCAGCCTGGGTGGGATGAGGGGTGGGAGAATGTGGGACAGCTTTCCTGGTATCACAACTGTCACTGTCCCTTGGCACGCACCAAGGGCATGCCAGGCATGGGGTGCAGTGATGCCTCACAGGCCCCCCTCTCATTCCCCCATCCCACAGGTGAGGAAACCGAGGCCCGGAGAGGGAAGTGGCCTGCCCTAGGGCTCCTAGCTGCTGGGTGGCCACGCAGGGACCAGCCCCAGAACAGGGGCCCCTCGGGCAGCAGCGGAGGCAGCACCAGGACTCACGCACCTGCTGCTTCTCGCTCTCGGCCAGGAGCAAGCCCTCGTCGCGCTCCTGCTGCAGGGCCGCGATCTCCTCGCTCAGCTCCTCCTTCTCGGCCTCCAGCCTCGCCAGCAGCTCCTCCCGCTCCCGCTGTAGCTGACTCTGCAGCTGGGCCCGCTCTGCCTCCAGCTCCCGCCACGCTGCCTCCTGGGGGCCAGGCCCAGGCACATGTGACATACCAGATGGGGCCCAGGCAGCCCCCACAAACCTCACGGCAGCAAGGGCCCCCACACCCTGAGAGACAAGGTGGGTGACCAGGTAACTACACGATGGGATGATAAGGGCTGGGATGGGGACACGCCGGGACTATGAAAGTGCCAAGGAGCAGCAGGTCCTGGCCTGGGGACCCCCAGCCAAGAGCACAGCCCTGCGCAGGCCTGGAGGGAAGAGCACACAGGATGCCCGGGAAACCGAGGGGGGCCATGGGTCCAGGGCCCCAGACAGCAGCTAGGCAAGGCTGGGCCGTGTGTGCTGAGGGATTCTGAGGACAGTGGGGTCAGGCCAAGGTGACGAGGAGCAATCTAGATTTTAGATCGGGGGATGTTCGGACAGCTGTGGAAGGCGGATTGGGCTGGGGCAGAGGGGAGGTGGGATTGGCTGTTGAGGAATGCAGGGGGTCTGGGGTGGCAGAGAGCTGGAGAGAAGAGCACAGATCTGGGGACATTAATAAGGCCAAGCCAGGAGGTGTAGCGAGTAAAAGGCGTAAGGGGGGTCATGGCAGTCTGGCTCCCTGGGGACTGGACAGGTGGGCGGGTAGAGCCCACAGGCAAAGAATAACCCGCTCAGGCCGAGGGCCGGTTCCTGGCCCCAGCGCTAGCCTCAGCAAGTTTGCAAAAAGCAGACGGTGGCGCCCCTTTTCCAAATGCCTCGCTGCCACCTGCTGGAGAAGCGTGATGACACCTACCCCAAGCCGTAGAGACTACAGGGTCAATGGCGCCCACTAGCGTGATACAGCAACAGCTTGAACCTCTGTCAGAGGCAGCCCTGTCCAGGATGGGCTCAGAGCCCATGTCCTGAGGCCACTCTGGAGAGTTCCCTAGTACCAGCAGTAACAAATTAATGGGGCATTTGCTAAGTGCCCAGTCACTACGCTAAGCCCTTTATATGGATTATCTCACCTTGTCCCCATAATTCCTTATGTCACCCTTTCCTAGTTTCTACAGATGGGGAAATGATGGCACAGAGACCTTAGGTGGCATCACCAGTATGTGACCAGGATCAGAGTCAAGCCCAGGCAATACAACTCTAGAGCCAATCTGCTAGTAACCTCCCTGGCCCCTGGCCTTCCTAAATGCTAAGGTCCCAGAGTGAGCCTTCATATGCAAACAGTACTTCTTAGCAAATAACAGTGCTTTTCTGCTACACATTAGGTCAGCATTTCTTAAATGTGGCTGTGGATCCCCTACATTAGGATCACCAGGGCTGGAACAGCTATGGGACCTGCGAATCTGCATGTTTAATAAGGATCCCCCTGGCTAGGCGCGGTGGTTCACACCTACAATCCTAGCACTCTGGGAGGCCAAAGTGGGAGGATCGTTTGAGCTCAGGAGCTCAAGACCAGCCTGAGCAACAGCAACAGCAAGACCCCGTCTCTACTAAAAATAGAAAAAAACTAGCTGGGCATGGTGGTGCATGCCTGTAGTCCCAGCTACTTGGAGGCTGAGGCAGGAGGATCGCTTGAGCCCAGGAGTTTGAGGTTGCAGTGAGCTATGATGATAGCCCTCTGGGCTGGCAAAAAAAAAAAGGATCCCCCTCGTGGGTCTTCCCACTGCCCCCAGGGCCTGCATGGCAGAGAAGAAGTCCCATTTCACAGATGTAGAGACTGAGGCAGAGCAAGAAGAATGACTCTCCTGAGGTCACAGAGGAGACAGTGGCTCAGAGTCCTGCCCGCCCCTACCCAGCTTCCCGAACCTTCTCTCGCTGGAGCCTCTGCAAGTCCTCCTCATGGGCTGCCCGCTGCTCCCGCAGAGAGGCCTGGGCCTCCCGCTCCACCTGCACCAGCTTCTGTGCCATCAGCTCCTTGTCAAGAGCCGCTTTCTCCTCTGTTGTTATTATCTGCTGCCGCAGGCCCGCCAGCTCCCCTACACAAGAGGGTTGGGGGAAGAGGTAGGGTTGAGTCAAAACTTCCCCTTGAGCCAGCGCACTTAGGCCAAGTGAGCAAAATCCCAAAGCAGAGATGGCCTGCTTGGCATCTAGGCTGGGTTCCCTTGAAGAAGTGGCTCGCCCTCTCTGGGCCTCAGTTTCCCCATCTGCTGCACGAGCCCACTGGGCCTGTCCTCTCTCTGCCTACCTAGAACGGCATCGATCATAAAATGATTAATGACAAGGGCCCCCCACCCCACTCTGTGGATGGAAAGGATATCAAAGATAGAACAACCCCATTACTGATTTAGCACTCACTATGGATCAGGCACCTGGCTAAGCACTCCCTAGACATGATTTCATTTCGGCTTCATAACATGCCCGTGAGCACCGCCGCATCCCATTTATAGATGATGGAATGGAGACTCAGAGAGCAGGGTTTCCCAAAGCTGCAGAGCTTTACACAAAACATTGCCTTTAATGACTGACTGTCATAACATACTTGGTTGAGCATCAACTGTCGGCACGAACAGTGGTGACTACGGGGAGGGGACACCCCACAGTGGACCATCTAAAAACCATCTCCTGGGCTGGAAACCTGCCAGCATTTCCCTTCCTGGTTCGTTTGGCTAAGGTGTACACGGACGGGAGAATTCATTTCCACGACCCAAGTAGGTGCTTACTTAACGTGTGCTGCATGGAAAGCAGCCCTGAGTTCAGAGACTGGTGAGGGTTGTGCAGGGCGGTGGGGCTGAGATTGTGGGGCCAAGAGTCGTCCAAAAAGCAGCTGATGGCTCCACAGAGAACTCAAAACTCTCTAACTGCCCCGATAATGACACAGCAGCCACTGCTGACCCGGCCAGGCACTGTGCCAAGGCCTTTACATGCTTTTCTCACCTCGTCCTGGCAACAGGCTCAGGGCTTGTTCTGGGCATTATCACCTCTAATTATCACAGACAAATCTGCGGCCCAGAGAGGGAAGGGGTTTGTTCAGGGGAAGACTAGATCTAAGTGGCAGAACTAGGATTGGAACCCAGGTCAGCCAGAGTCCTATGCCAGTGCTCCCAACTTCTCTGAGACCCCAGAACTCAACAGGTTGCAGTCTGTCCCCCAGCACCCCACCCCTCGTACCAGTCAGGGTCTCCTTGGCCAGCAGAAGGGCCTGCCCTTCAGCTTCCAGCTGCTCCCGGCGGGCCTCGAGCTGGGCCAGCTGCCGCTGCACCTCAAACAGGCTGCTCTCCAGGGCTTCCTTCTCCAGGCTGCAGCACACACAGGGCCTGAGGCCTTGGGACTCAGCCTCCCCAGCCCCAGGAAACTGCGGATCTCAGGGCGTGGCCAGCCATGGGCCAAGTGCCAACCTACCTGCCTGACTGGGCCCGCATTCCCTGGGGAGGCCTGAGCCAGAGCTAGGACGTGTTGGCAAGCCAGACTCCTAAGTAACCACCCCTCTGGGCCAATGCCTGGGCAAGGCTCGTCATGGTGTGGCCCCAAGACAACCTCCCAGGGTAGGCTGGGCAGAGCCCAAGGCCTTACCGCAGGCGAGTGGCCTCCTCTGACAGGGTCCGGCCTTCACGCTCCGCTGCCGCCAGCTGCACAGCCAGGCCCGCCCGCTCCTTGGCCAGCGCCTCCTTCTCCCGGGCCACTCGCTCCAACGCCTCCACCTGCCGGTGTGACTCCCGCCGGGCCTGCTCCAGCTCCTGCTCCCGCCCACTCAGCTGCCGGGAGAGCTGGCCCCCACCCAGGGATGTGAGCACCACTCCCAGCATCCCCCAGCCCGTTCCTCATGCAACGCCCTGAGTCTGGGCCTGACCCAGTCCTGGCCTGACAGGCTGGAGGCCTGGGTTCGAGCCCAGGCTCTGCCCTGATGTGTGTATGTACTTGGGCAAGTCACAGCCTTCTCTAGACCTGCAATGCACATGTGTACAAGAATGTGTACCTTCACTCAGCTTTGGGAGTACCAGAGCCCTTTCCTGACCCCAAAGCTTGCAGAGAAGGTGAATACGTAAAACAGACCCAAGGGGAGATACTCAGCAGGCCCCACAGGGGAGACCTGTAGCCCCTGGGCCATCCCAAGAGGCCCCTCTCAGGAAGCCGGGCCCTCTGGGATAGACACTGCATAAAGGTCCCTGGATCCCTGAAACCCTGAAGTCCCTTCCAGCTGTGATGTGCCCAAAAGTCTAAGATTCCAATTCTGAATGTCTGTATCTAATATCATATAATTAATCCGTACTGAGTGGCGACTCAGGGCCACATCGTCCTCTGCCAAGTGCTTACACAGGTTTTCCCATGCATTCTTCAGAATCACCGTCTACAATGAGAACTCTTAGCCTCATGGTACAGAGGGGGCGACTGAGGCAGGGGGAGGTTGGGTAGCTTGTCCAAGGTCCCCAGCTAGCAAAGGCGAAACCAGATTTAACCCAGAAGCGGGTTCCTGTACCTGCGACTTACCCCAGGACATGATGCGGGAGGCTGGGAGCCCAGCCCCCACCTGCTCCCAACCCCCCACGTACACCACTCTGCCCACCTGGGCCAGCTGCTCCTGCAGCCGGCTGCACTCGTGGCGCAGCGTGGGGAGCTGCTGCTCCAGCACGTCCCGGGCCTGCTCCGCCACGTGCAGGGAGCCCTCCAGGCCCTGCCGAGCCACCTCCTGCTCCAGCTGCAACTGCTCCAGCCGCTCCTGCTCCTCCCGCGCCAAGGTGGCCTCCTGCTCTGCCTGCCGCTGCCGCCCGAGCAGGGCTGCCTTTTCCTCCTCCAGCTGGGGGGCCGGGCAGGGGTCGGGGGGGGCGGCCAGTGAGTAGGGGGTCCCTCCCAGGACCAGGGATGCCTCCTCCACCCAGCCACCCACCCATGACAGCCAGCCCAGGGGAGGCTCCCAGGGGTAAGGAGAAGTGCCCTTGGGTGTGTGGACACTGGGGAGGAGGAAGAACAGAGGAGGGCCCGTGGGGCTTCTTTGCTCTGATACCAAGAAAGAGAAGACAGACAGACAGAGTCAGAGAACGACAGAGACAGAAAGAGAGGCAGGGACCAAGACAGACGGGTATAGGGCTAGTTTCACTGAGGACAGGCGGGTGAGGCTGGAGCACAGCGTACCTGGGCAACGAGGTGGTTCAGGCCCAGCTTGTCCTGAGCGAGGCTCTCGTTGAGGGCGCTCAGCTTGGACAAGGAGTCCCGCAGGGAGGCCTCCTCTGCCCTCAGCTTGGTCATGGAGAGCTCGAGCTCCGCGCGGCCAGCCTCAGCCTGCAATCAGGACCAGGTGGCCAGAGACAGTCAGGCAGGGAGAGAGGGGTGAGATGAGCAGCAGCAGGAGGGTGGGGAGGTGGGGAGAGACAAGAGACACAGGGGGAGGGACCCTCAGAGATGGGGTGGGAGGACAAGGAGGAGACGAGAGACAGGAAAATCACTGCGGAAGGCCTGCTGCTTACGAAACTATTTAAAAGAAGCCACACAGGGCAGAGCTTGCAAGAACAGGGCCAGAGAGCGGAGGGTCCCCCCAAGTAGGGTCTGGGGACAGTACTGCTCAAGGCCCAGGCTGCAGGGAGCGGGACAGGCTCCCACCGAGGACCCTCTGGACCATGGCCCCAACTCTCACAGACCCTAGGACCTGTGTCCAGAGACGGCATGGGATGACCCTGAACTATAGGCACTGCCCCCAGGAGCATCTAGAAAAGCAGGGATATGGCCATTAAGAGAGGTCAATCCTCTTAGGGCTGGGAGCAGAGGTCAGTCTGCGGCCTGGGTCAAAGGTCAGCCTATGTCCAGAAGGAAGGGGTCAGTCTATGAGCAGGCTCAGAGGTCAGCCTGAGATAGGGATCAGTCTGTGCCAGAGTGACGGGGCTCGGGGCCTGGCTCAGAGGTAGGTTTGTGGTTGTGCAGCAAACGGGGACCCACCTTGGTCAGCGCCTCGGCCACCTCCGCCTTCTCGGCCTGCAGCACGTCCCGCTGCAGCGTGGCGCGGCTCAGCGCCTCCCTCACCTCCACCAGCTCCTTGGCCAGCCCCGAGCGCTTCACTTCCAGCTGCTCTAGCTGTCTGTGGCTGTGGGACAGAGCGCGGAGGGTGCCCCATGTCACTTCCCTGCCCTGAGCCTCCTGCAGCCAGCCGGACACTGGGCCAGGGCCAGGCCTGAGGCAGAAGCCTTGGTGGCAAGAGCCTCACTCACAAGGACAACCAAGCCCACTGCCTTTTAGCTCTGACTCTGGGCCTCCATCTTCACATCTGCAGAATGAGGCAACACCTGCCTTGTAAAGTTGTCGCAAGGATACACGTACTCACTGTACACGAAGTGCTTAAAACAGCGCCTGACACATCACCCTGAGGGCCTTCAGAAACAAGAATAATATCCACCAGCACAGTGCGCGAAACATCATCATCACGCATGCCTCAGGGAGGGCAGTAGGGCAGTGGTCAAGAAGTTAACTCCGAGGGCAGAATGCCTGGGTTCAAGTCCTGGTTCGTCTACTAACTAGCTGTGCGGCCTGGGGCAAGTTACATGGCCCCTGTGTGCCTCAGTTTTAGCATCCATAAAATGGAGATTATAACAGCCTCTACACCACAGAGTCATCCTGAGGATTAAATGAGAGAATCTAAGTGCTTAAAATGGTGTCTGGGACTTAATAATATTAGTATTGGTATTATTATATTCAAAAACGAAGAATATTATTAATGTTACTACTGTTATTGTAATCATTGTTGTTCTTATCATCCAGGCTCTCCCTCCTACCTGTTCTCTGATCCCAGGTAAGTGACCATACCTCCCTGAGCCTCAATTTCCCAAAATGGCACTCATTAGAAGACTCTACATCAGAGGGGTGCCAAGAGGCTGCCTCCAGGTGGCGGAGGCCCGGAACACGGTGGGTGCTCCCTAGCCCCCAGGGACGCCGTCAGGAGCCCCAAGGTATGTTAGCAGGGCCCCAGCAGGGAGGTGAGCTGTTACCTGCGCTCGAGCTCCCTGCGTGCCCGTGCGCCGTCCTGCACCACGTCCTCCTGCTCTTCTTCCAGCCGGTCCCGCTGGCGCCGCAGCTCGTCCTGGGCGGCCTGCAGTTTCTCCCGCTCCTGCTGTAACTCCTCCGCCTGCTGCTGGGCCACCTGTAGGCTGTGGGCCAGGCTGCCCTTCTCCCTGCAGGACAAGGGAGGGGGAGCAGAGGGGATGCTGGGGCTGCGACCTCCAGGGAAGACGGCGGGGCTGCTCCTCTGGTCGTGAACCACTGTCCTCCCAGGCACCTGCCTCCAGGAAGCCTGACTCATTTCGCTCACACCTCCCCGCAGGAGGAACCCAGCTTTCCTTTCCCCAACTCGCCCTCTTGGAGGCCTGGTGGAATGGATGGAGGTGTGGCGTTATCTCCAAGCACCGAAGAGGTCAGGTCTAGGCTCCTGGAACACATGGGCAATTGTGCCACCAGCTCTGCTAGGCCATGTGACCGGGAAATGCCCCCTACAGCACCCCATGCCCCTCAATTCTGGGAAGCCCAATAGAGTTGGGTGTGTCCAGATCCCACAGCTTCTTGCCACACAGACGCACGGCAGCGGGGGGAGGTGGCAGAAATCAGGAACCCCAGAGATTTGCAGAGAGCTGCCATTTCCCCACTGGAGGTGGGTAGGAAAAAACTCATAATGTGATATTAAGTAAAAAGAGTAGAGTGCAAAAGGGGAGGTTCACAGTGAGTACAACTACTTAAAAGCCCTTCTCTGTTCCAGGCATGGAAAGCCTGGGTTTGCTACCAGATGGGCATGATTTCAATTCCCACCCTGCCACCGCCAGCCACACGGGCTGTGTGAGTCTGGGCAAGGTGACAGTTCCGGATTGTGTCAGTTTGCCAGGAAGACTAACATGGGAAACACCTGGCCAAAAGCCTGGCACATAGTAGGTGTGCAGGGAACATTTGCTACCCCTTACCAGGAAACATCATGGGAAGCAAAACCAGGGCCCTAACAGGGGTCAGGATGGACAGGTGAGGCTGTGAGGGGGTCCTGCCTTTTTATTTCCCTTCCATTTTTCAAAAATTTCATTACATGGTTACATTTATGAAGAGAAAAACCAAAACACACAATAAAAAAAACCCAACTGGAAGCTAAAAGTTGGATAATTTCTTGTCTTAAAATTTCCAAGAAAGACAATCTTAGCATAGTGCTGTTAATAGAACTCTCTGAGATGACAGAAATGTTCTGCACCCACATGTGGCTGGGTTTTGTTGTTGTTTCAGTTTTTTTAGAGACAGGGTCTCACTCTGTCACCCAGGCTGGAGTGCAGTGGCCCCATTATAACTCACTGCAGCCTCAAACTCCTGGGCTCAAGCAATCCTCCAGCCTCAGCCTCCCCAGTTGTTGGGACTACAGGTAATGAACCACCCCCCTGCAACGTATGGCTGTTGAGCACTTGAAATGTGGCTAGTGCGACTGAGGAACTAAATTTTTACTTTTTAAAAATTCCAACTAATTTAAATGATAATAGACACGTGCAGTTAGTGGTGACCACATTAGTGCAAGCCACACGCTTTAAGGCTCAGGCTGGCATCAGGCCCAGACACTGATTTATTCTGCGGCCCTCCCACTTCTGATCTCCCGGACACCTGCTCAGGAGCTCGTT
>RJWJ010033392.1:0-17817 GCA_004363605.1 Indri indri | reverse complement strand
TAAAGAAAAAATAAAGGTATTTGAAACCATGCAAGTTTTTTTAAAAAGTTACTTCCTATGTAAGCTGATGAAGAATGTGTTCCATCATTACGGAGGTGTAAACCACAAAGGAGGAAGACAGAGTATCCACAAACAGGGAATTCAACACAAGAAAGGGGTCAAAAGAATTCCAAGTATGACAGTGAAGGGAGACCCAATTCGAACAGATGTGTAGCCAACGGAGAGAGGGATCATTTGCAGATATTTTTAAAAGTATGTTTTTTCAAAAGTATAGACATTCTGACAATTCAAAAAAATGAAAATTTCTATTTTGAATTATGGGTATCATCCTTAAATCCTTAAAAATTAATATGATAGCTTGCATTGTTTAACACCTATATAGTACTTACTAAATGCCTGGCACTGTTTCAAGCACTTTACATATACTAATTCACTTAAATCTCATATTAATCCTATAACATAGACAGTATTTTTTTTACCCTGAGAAGTTAGATTGATAGGTTAAATGACTAGCTGCGTGGTGGCAGAGTCAGAATTCAAACTCAGGAAGTCTATCTACAGTCTGTGCTCTGAACCACTGCCTGTCTGCCTCTCGTCCAATGACACCTTGTACTGAAACTTTCACCATTATGAGAATTTAGTCAAAAGGCTTTTTTTCTTCCTAATTTTGGACTGCCTAATGGGTCTGATAGTTAAGGTTGTGACTTTCTGCACTATTCTTATGAAAAATGAAAAATTTGAGTCTAATTGTTAGGTCTTAGCAGAAATATTATATACATTTTTCCATCAATGTTAGAAAGAGTGAATTTAGTAAGTGTAGCTGAACTTCATGAGTGGTTTTATAAGATAGCAGAATGTTTTTACTACTTCCTGTCTAACATTACATTTCAATTTTAGGCATTTAAGAATCTCTGTTATAGACGAAGCAGTTGTCAGAACAAAGACATTCTATACTTTGCTATTGGGATTCAAGGTATATTTACTTTATACAGGAGTCCACAGGAAGCCAATGTTATAGTAAAGTCCTGGTATAATAAATGTCTATATCTGTAGTTCAAATTAGTTGGGAGAGCACTTTATCTGTTAAGGAAACCTAACTTGGTAGCTGCGTTGGTCACTAACTAGCTCTATCACTTTATGAGTCATACAACTTCTTTGACTTGTATTCCATCATTTTTGGTGATTATTTTACATTATTACCCCTATGGAATATAATGGGGATAACAATATTCTCCTCAGGTTACTTTATGACTTTAATGAAGCTCAACACACATTGATGGATTATACAGTATTCAAGAAAGCACATGAGTAATTGCATACTATTTTTTTTCTGGGCCCTAAAGCCTGAGAAATAATGTAGTACACACACACACACACACACACACACACACACACACACACACACAAATCATCACAAGGATGATTCTTGCCCTGAAGGAATATGCACTCTGATGAAGAAGACAGGCAAATAAAACACAGTTGCAAAGCAATATGAAAATTGCTAAAATAAGTGTAAGTGCAAACATGTATGAGAACAAAGAGTCAGGGATTCTTGGCTCCGTATTTCCCTAGTCTCCTAGTTACCACTTTCACTGCTTTCTCTCCTCAAATTCCCTACACCCGCTAACACACCCACTCTGTCGGCTGATAAACTTACTTTCTCATTCACCTTAAAACAAAGATCCTACCACATCACATCATCTACGAGCATCTGTGTCCATGTGCTCAGTAATGCTATCTACTGTTACAGATGAGCTATCCATGCCCAAATCTAAAGCCAGTCCTTCACGTGGGCACTAGATCCCATCCCTTCTCACATCAAAGAGCACATTATTTCAGCAGGTTTTCACCCTCTCTTTTCTACATTACCACTTTTCTTTGGAAGTTTAAAAACATGCTGCCATTTCTCCTCTCCTCTCCCTCCAGCCTAGAAACAGTAGGTTTTCTTGAAAACACTTCACCAGACAGCCTGATTTCTGTTCTTTGCAGCAGAAGTCCTCAAAAGAGTTACCTATATGCACTCTCTCTGATTCTTCCCCCCACATTGTTTTTTCAACAAGCTCCAAGCAAGCTCTAGACGCTAAGCATTCCACTGAAACTGCACTCATCACTAGTGACTTCCACTTTGCTAAATCCAATGGCAGGTCTCCTTTTGCTGGAGCTGTCAACAGCATTTGATGCAATCTGTCCCTCCTTCTTAAGGACCCTGCTACATTTGACTTCGTGGGTGGTTTTATCTTTATTATTAATATTTGTGTGCTTTTCATTCTTCTTGGCCCATTCCTTCTCATCTCTCTTACATCTTAATTTTGGACCCATCTTCTCTCTCTCTGGGCTTAGTTCTTGCTCCTCTTCAATTCTCTATCCAAGTTCATATCACGTCGTTATCATCTCATCTTGACTCATGGTTATGCCTATCGTGTGTGTGTCACAACTGCAAATCTGTATCTCCATTCAGGACCTCGAGGCACAGATGCGTGCTAATTTTAAAGCTAACAAACGTTAAGCTTTGGGCCTCTTCCGTGCACGAATCCCTTTCGGGACTTTGGGTGGCATCCTAGCAATACGATCTTACAGGCACCATTTTTGTAAAACATGCAGAAGACTTTACATAATGGTAATTCATTAAGATGCTGAGTTCTCTCTAACCTTTCCCCCATCCTTCTATATCAGAACGGTCATGGGCATTTCGGGGGTATAAGCAATGGGATAGTGAACTGGCAGTGAGCCTCTGGTCATTATGTAGAGTGTTTTTTGTGCATGTGGGACACGGACCTGTTGCAGCACTGTAATTATTAAGTATATCCATTTGCGTTTGGGATTGTGGAAGAAAGTAGAAAAAGGGAGGGGAAATGTAGATGTCATGTATTCACAAGAAATAAGCTGAAAAGTACTTTCAACAATATATTATAAAGGAGTTTTCTGCCAGTTTGAGGCAAATGAAAAATAATAGAGTAGAAAATTATCAGAAAATTTCGTAGTAATCTACACACTGAGCATTTTTATCACTGCTGTAGGAATAGAGGTGCTTTTGTATTTCTGGCATGCAACCATCCTTTTATTACAGTTGAAAACTTTGGAACACATAAAATTTGAGAGAATTCAAGGGCTTATATTATACATACAAATGATAAGGATCTGATGAGAAGATACATTATAGTCAACATATACGTTGATATTAATTAAACTGAAGTAAAGTGAATTAAATTGCTTAACGTAAGGTGGAGAGTTGGAGACAGAGAGAGAGTGTGTGCAGTGGGAGATTTTATTAATCAGGCAGCCAGGTCAAGAGCACACAGGGCCTTAAATATCAGAAGTGTTAAAAATATTAGTATTTCTGTCTTAAGAATAAATAAAAATGGTGATTAAAAATTATACAGTATAAAGACAGATTTTTTTCTTTATTTTCTATAGGAAAAGAGAAGGTTATAAGAATATTCCCAAGATGATAAGAAAGAGATCTTCATTGGGAAGAGAAGGTAGGAACTTTGTTAGTGTATTTTTTCTATGAAAAATGGAAAGAGCAGCAGTTGAGTTGCTATAAAGTTTTTTTTAACTAAAATTTGACTGTCACTCATTCGTCTTGCCCTTGAGTAAAGAATTAATGATCAGATATAATCCCCATAATCTCTGTTAATGGGACTTCAACATCATTGAAATAAAAATCCAAATAAACACTGAAATTTTACCTCAGTGTTTTGTGGACAATTACTCTGTCAAATGTGTCAAGTTGAGACTAGAGGCAAGAATAGCAGTAAAGTTTTGACATAATTCATGGGAAAAATAATAAATCACCCAACATAAAGAGATGATTGCTTAAGTAAAAACAGTTGATATTTATTAAAATCTTATTACATATAAAGATAATCTGAGTGAATTATAAATATGTAATTAGGTCAAGGTTGAACAAATTTATCAGAACTAAGATTTAGAAGCCAGTAATTTGGTTCCAGAGCATGCACTGTTAACTACTGAACTGAACCTCCAAACAGGGAACGAATTGAAACTTTAAAAAAAAATAAAGTTATTGTTAGAGTAAAATAAATTGAATTTGATGATTAAAAATTTAAGCCAAAAAGCCTGGTGAAGTGGTATAATTATTGGCTGTCTTAGTTCAGGTTGCTATAACAAATTTCCATAAACTGGGTGGCTTAGATAACATACATTTATTTCTCACAGTTCCAAAGGCTGGAAAGTTTATGATCAGGATGCCGGCAGATCCAGTGTCTAGTGAGGGCACTCTTTATGGTTTATAGATGGCTGTCTTCTGTGATATCCTCACATGACAAAGAACAGAGAGAGAGCAAGTTCGAGTGTCTCTTCTTATAAAGGTATGAGGGCTCCACCTTCCTGACTTTGAAGGCCTCACTTCCCAATAACATAACATTGGAGATTAGGATTTCAACATAGATTTGAAGAGAGACACAAATATTTAGTCCATAACATTGGCTTCAGTGCCTAACAGACATTTGTTTGAACTCTGGCTCTGCTGTTTGATATTTCAGCAGACTTGTCGAAACTATTCAATTTCTTTGATTCTCAGTCCTATCATCTGTAAAACTGCAATACTAATACTAACCTTTTAGGGATGAAATGTGTGTGTGTGTGTGTGTGGTAGAACATCTATTAAAATATTAGCCTATGTATATTAACACATGTATATGATGATTGATACTGCTTCTGATTTGCAATTCTAAGCTTGGTAAAAGGATAATTATAGTACTATTGTAGAATATACAAAGTTAGGAAGGAAAAGGTATTTGGGAATTATTCATAGATATAAAATTATCTATTATTTCATTTTTTTAATTGTGAATAAAATCTGTCTGTATGTATAAGAGAGGAGAAAGAAAATGAAGACAACTAAAAGAGAAATTAATCAGAGTAGAATCTGAACAATCATTTTAAAGACCACTCCAATCCATTCTTTCACCTTAAAATGCTAGGGCCTGGGGACAGTGGGAGGTATTTGAAAGGTAGGAAAAGTTTGTTGACATTGGAAGAAGTAAAAAGAATAAATCTTATAAAGTGGAAATAAGGAATAGTATTCTGTGTAAAATAGATGATATCCAATTCCTCTTTACTTATAGGGCTGGGTGAACCCTGTTGAGCCCCGAGTATCTCCTACCCCTGAGATGATTTTTTTTTCCTTGCTGAATGATATGTTAAACCATACAACCAGTTTTCCTGCTTTTCCAGTACAAATGTACCTTAGGATAACCAAAAAATTGATAAGAATTCTTTCTGTATGTAAAAATTGCAGCTAACAAAGAAAAAAGAAATAGCAGAATTAAGTGCATTATTATGCCACTCTTAACGAAATTAAGAATATAAGCAATGATAATCAATGACCGTTAATACCAAAAGATGTCAAGAAACTTTATACTAGACATATAAAACATCTGAATCCAATAATCGATAATCAAAAAGAAAAACTACCAGACAATATAACTATTCTGAAGTGTCTTTGATAATATGATGAGCCTGTTATCTGATTAAAGTTATAGATTCAGCAAGCAGTTTAAGGGAACACAGAAGACAGAGAAACATATTATTAATAAAATCACTACATGGGGTCTCCTCTCTCTAGTTTTCATGTGAGCAAGAGCGATCAGCTCCTAGGCTTCAGATGTGTGCACGTGACTTAGGAAGAGTTAGTAGGAATTCACAGTGATGGTGTGGGGATGCAATTATGAGCAGAGCAAAAACAGCAAAGGTAGAGCCCATGCTGAGTTTGGCGCACTACTTTCTTTCTTCTGTCTTGCTTAATCTCAAGCCTGAGTCAAGGTTCCTATGGGCTCACTTGACCTATTTCTGAGTGTATACCAAGATTTGGCAGCATATGATAACACTATCCCCACAAGCAGGTGGTTTTAAAAATTAACCATCTTTTCCTAAAACTTGTTTTGTGTGCTTAGAGTGAGCACCCGGGCAACTAAAATCCGTTCACACTCTTCCTTTCTTTCCCCTAATGCCTTCTCTATAAATCTAGTCTATGTGCCTGGACTTCTGCCTTGCAGTCCTCTTTTCCTGCTTATGCTAAAGGCAATGGGGCCCTGAAGATCTTACCCAGATACTAACAATATTACCTAAACAATACAGTAGGTTTGCCCTGTTTCCCAACAACTACATGCCTGGCAGGAGAGCATGCAAATCATCCTCACTTGGCCCTATGCTTCAGCATTACTAATGTGCCCACAGATACAGTCCTGGTATAATTTAAACCTGATTTTGACAAATTCCAGTGGATATGCTAAGTTGAGATACTGCTGTTTAAGCTTTTCCATCTTCCGAAGACTAACTTTCCCCCAACCCCTACCCTACTCATTTTCCCATTTCTCCCTGGGCCACCACCAAACCACTCTACATTTTGTGGTTATCTCCATGTCAGGTTTGGATATAATAATCAAAATTAAAATCAAATGATTACTAACCTCATTAATTACTTACTATAATATATGCAGATATTTTTCTAAATGTTTTACATGTATTAATTCACTTAATTTTCACAACCACCATAGGAACTACCCCTATTTTACAAATAAGAACATTAACTGATACACAGAGCAGGTTTCTCCTTTTGAAAACTAGGTTTCTCTCTTCCCATTTGTCAAACCTTATCCATTTTAAGATAGCAAGAATTATTTCCAAAATTAGTATACTGTGTAAATATCCTTTCTCCTTGCTTCAATCACAGATTATTCTGCACTTTTATTTTTTTTAGCACTTTTTATCAAGTCCTATCTAATTTGTGGCCAACCTTTTCTGATGTTCTTAATGTTTTGTGATATTCCTTGCATTTACTTTTCCTAGTTATGGTATTTTTTATGACTTATTTCCTTTTATAACCCAAACTCATCTGTAAACTTAATGTGCATTCACATTGTTTTCTTTAATCTGATTTCTTTCTTTCCTCACAGTGAATTGTATAATAAAAAATTTAGTGCCTTCTATCATGTTGAGCTATGTTTCCTTTTTAGAGGCTCTTGCTCTAGGATTACTTTGAAATCTAATTTGAAATAAATGTTTGACAATGTCCTAAATTATGTTCTGAATTATATTCTTGAAACTTTTAGGATCTTCTTTCTATCCAAGTTATTTCAAAATTTCAATAAGATATGATTGGCTGGAGGTTACTTTTTATTCATTGTACTGAGCATTCAGTGAGTCCATTCAATCAGAAAACTTCTATCTTTCGGGCCACAGAAATTTTCCTCTTCTCCAATCTCCATTGCTCTCTCTTTCTGAAACTATTAGTCAAATGTTTGCCATCCTGTATGAATAATTTTATTTCTATTTTTTCTTTCCCTTTATTATAGCTCCTAGGAGTTGGCAGTCTCTCTGGTATGTTTTCTTTGAAATATACACTGTAGAAGAGAAGTAGCTTGTCTACTTAGGATGTTTAAATAATTTTTATTTTCTTACATGAATCCCATTTTCAATCACTCTGCTTCACCTCACATTTTTAGATTCCTCATATCTTTAGGAGGATTCTCCAGGGTAAGTCATCTGGCAACTCGTTTGATTCTTTTTCTAGGGACACTGAGGTTTGGCTTCCCCTTTTCAGCCAGTCATAATTACTTCATTTATTTTACATCATCGTATTTTGTATTTTGTATTGGCAAATCCTTCCTTATTTTGTTGAGGATGGGATTGGTGTTCCTGTTTTTTTATTTTCCTTGAAATTTTAGAACAATTTTTAAATCTGGATTGTCAAAATATTTAGAGATGCACCACTTGCCGTTGACCGTTTTTATTCCCCTCTTGTCTCCAGGGCTTAGTCCATGCTATTACTTCATCTGGAAGACTCATCTCCTTACAGCACCTTTACTCCTCTATCACAGTAGTAATCATACTAGGTTGTTACTGTCTAAATGTTTGAACACAAGCATGTACACACCATGAGAACAAAATGATGTTATGATTGCTGTTGTCACCAACAGCACAGCGTCACGCAAATATACGTTGAAAAGATAAGCGTGTTTATTGTGACACCATTCCTCATCCCCACACAGACCAGTGGAAGTAGAGAGGAGTGAGGTTGATGACTCTGGGCAGGATTTCTGTCATATCTTGGATTCACACTCCAGAAAGACAGCATCAGATCCAATTAGCCATGCCATCTCCACATATGGCTGTCACCATATGCCTCAGCAGAAAGGCACCAGACAAAAATATGCCATCATTTCTTCCTGGAATTTAGCAATGTTTGTACATCTGTTAATGTTCATGGATTTTATTATTGTTTATTGCTATTTTGTAGAATACCCTAATTAACCCTCTAGGAGAAGATCTTCACACGTATTATTTATCTGGGAAATTACTCCTACACTTTTCATTTCTCCTCTCTTTCATGCCCATCTTTACCTTTTAATGCTTTTCTTTTTTTAACAAACCCTTCTCTGCCTCCTCAGAAACTTTTTTTCTTCCCTTACTTACCTTCCTGGATTATTTCTCCTAATTAGCATAAGAATTCTTCATTCTCTTGAATAAATCAATGCATAGAGATGTTTCCTAAATGGTTTCTTCCATTTTAGCTAGTCAGGAGGGCAGCCTCCATTTATAATATTCAGAATAAGAAACAGCTTCAATCAGGAAGATAAACGTAATAAATCCTCCAGTTTCCAGGAACAGGTTCACTTGTGCCCATGTGAGTCTTGCTGGCCATGCCTATCCACAGCGGATATCTGGCCCTGAGGCAGCTATTAGAAAAGATGTCTTTAAGCTTTTCAGCCACTCCTTCTCTGCCCTTTAACTGTTCTGAATGTATTTGTGAATGTATACCTGTGTACCCAGTCTTGCTTTCGTCAATATACACTAGCACACACCCTGGCAGATCTGAATCAGCAACTTGGAAAAATTATTTCTCTCACCTCTAACAGTCTATTTTGTTGTGCCCACTTACTAGGGGTTTCCAGCAGGTCACCTTTTCCTTCTATAAACAGAGCTCCCAAAACTGTAAAAGTGCTCACCTTGCCACCTCTCATTTGAACTCAAACAGCTTTAAATTATCCGATTATTTTCACCCTTTTGGAAACTAAGTCTGAAAAACAGAAAGATTCACAACAGCAGTCTGTTGATATTTCATTGTCCTGCATCATTAAAAATGAGGCTGTAACTCACAAGGATGCATGGATTTCCCCCTGGACACATTCATCTGCTACGAGTTATCACTGAGTAAGGTATAGAAAGCGATCTCCCTCCGATCTCCTCAACGATTTTGCAGTTAGAGGGCTCACAAGTTGGCTTCTAAATAGACCCAGAGATAACTAAAGATTTATCCTTATTGAAATTCTTCTCATTTCTCTCAAACTAGAAATGGGTTGACAGAAAGAGAAAACTGGCTAGTAAAATTAATAGATATTGGGTGTGTGCCTGTGCATATAAGGAAATGACCTTCTTTGCCCTCAAATGATAATCCATTTGTTATTTAAAAATGCAAAAAAGCACATTTATGCTCATGCATTCTATAAAAAAGAGAACCCCAATAAACAAGGGGAAGCAACCATCTGCATTTTGCATAACGCTTTCAGATTAAGGAAGCTGGCATTTGTCCTTCCCCGGTAGGGCTCTTGTCCGTCAAGGCCACTATGAAAACAATGTTGATGTACCAAAAAGAAAGCAAAGAAACCCCTAGAGCCTCCTTCTTCGCTTTGAGCCAATTGTCAAGAGTTACAAAAAGGAAAAAAAAATATATCTTCTTGATCCCTATGGTGTTAAGTTTATCTTCTGAAGCGTGAGAATTTATTCCTCTTATTTCTTCAAGTAGAACCATTGATACAGTTTGTCAGAAAGGAGATAGGGCTCTTTTCTGTCTTTGAAGTTCCAGGCAAGATTTTTTAAAGCAGTGCATGATTATTTGCTGGGTGGCATAGAATTTTCTTTCTACCTACTCCGCTTGCTGTTGCCTGTGTTGACTGACTTTGCTTGTACAGTATTGATTCACATAATCCTCTTTTTCTAAGCACTGTCTTAGGGGCTAGAGTTAGAAAGTGTTGAGCATGCGCAAGAAATAGAGCAACATTTTGGACAACAAAGTTTCTATTTGTTGTCCTGTTATTATCTGTATTATATCAAGGGTGAGAGAGATACGTCTTTGTTAAAATGCTGTTTATTCTCACCCAGTCTATAATTTAATGTAAAAATACCCACTTAAACAGCTTTGAAAATCACAGAATCATAAAGGACAATACTGAAGGTCTGGGCTTACTGGAATATGACTGGGGCTTAGCAGGTGCTGGTGTCTCCCACCGGTGCTGTTATAATTAGTCATTGAACATACAGTTGTCCTTAACTGAGTGATTTGGAAATGCATATTGGAGTTCTAGCGAAACCTCACCGGATTGGTAAGCTCTTTCACTAGGAATGGCATTGAAAGCTATCTGGTAAATTCCTTCGAAACCACCCTATTAAAGTCTTTATCTAGTTTCTCCCTGAATTTCTCCTAAGAGGGAAAATTTACTACCTTTTTGAGGCAACCAATGATGTTGTTGACACTGTAAGTCATTATCAGGTTTTTCTCATACGTTAAGCTAAATCTCCTTCACTTTTACTTTTACTCCTGCCTCTACCATACGAAATCATAAGTAAGGAGCTGCTCCCTCTTATACAGTATTTTATTAGATATTCAGAACCAGATCAGCTGTTTCTCACACTAAATATGTATAGCATATTACAGCTTACATAAACGCATTAGCTTAAATGATCTCATTGGACCTACACAATGACTTTACGATGTCTGCTATTATTATATCTGTTATAGATGAGGAAACTGGGCCTTAAAGGGAAAAAATAACTTGCCCCAAACTGCTCAACTCTCACCTAAAATAACAGGAGCTCAAACCTAATCTTTCTGACTCCACATCTGGAGTTCTATTCAATCTCTAAACAATGAAGAATTTCTGGACCCTTCACTAATTTCATCATCATTCCCTGGGTGACATCTACCATTCTCACCTTCTAATAATGTGGCTCAGAGAACCAAGCACTTAGGTGTGGCCTGCCCAGTGCAGAATTCAGTGAGGTGATCACCAGGCTGAAATACTTTCTTTCTTAGACTTGCTTCACACTGCTGACTCATGCCGAACACATGAATGCTTAGAGCTTTCTGTCTGTGAGATTACTCCTCTTTGCTGAAATTGCAGTCAATTCTTAAATCTAAATTCCTGCAAATACTTTTATTTTCCCAATATTTCTGGATTTCTTTTAGTTTTTAATTTGGTTCTGTGTCTTGGGTTTATGGCACAATGAAAATGACAATTAATTTTATTTGGCATCTAACATTCAAGAATATTTTCCAATTGCAAATTTATCTTCTCTTCTTGCTGTTAATATTCACTCTTACCAAGGACTCAGTGAGCAATAACAGATTGTATTTTATTTTAGCAAGGTCTTTAAGTACCTTATGCTAAGTACAAAGTTAGGAAATTGTAGGCACAGTACACAGCCAGTGATAGAGATATATTTGGTTAGCAACACTCCTCAACGGGACAGCTCAGACTTCTAGTTGTTCTGCTTACACATATAATGACCCTATAGATGAAAATACATAACTGAGATAGCAGTGAACAAATTATAAATGTGTAGGCTAAATAAAGTAATAGTTTAAAAAATAAATGCTTTCTACTCAAAATAACTCATTATTGGACTCACATCTTGAAAAGTGATTTGAATTATTGAAACCAACAACCCTGTACTTGTTTTCAAAGCTAACAAGGGTATGAAACAGATTTTATATGACAAGAAACATATTTTTCATTAACTGGACTGTTTTTATGCTGTTACAATTTCTTTATTTAAATTTTATTTTTTCCTATTGAAATCATTTTTGAAAAAGTTTGCCTGTTTCACCTCTGCTGAGGAAATTGAGCTAGAGGCATGAGCATCCTTCCCAGGGCCAGGCCTAACACAGGCTGTGGGACAGGAAATGAGAGGGTCTTCAGGGAAACTGAAACTCAAGGGAGAGTCAAGGCCACCTGGACTATCTTTTTCTGGACAATCTCCCCTTGGAAGATTTTGCTAAACTATGGGACGCCATGGGTTTAGCTTTCAAGAAGGGAGGATTTTCCATGTGAATCTAAATCAAAGACAAACTTTTGAGAAATTAGTATCATTCAGGAATCATAGCTAGGATTTGGAGTCCAGCATATGCTCATTTTTGAGCATTTTATGGTTGCTTAATTTGATTGTCTATAGCTGCCTGTGGTAGGCATCTAATAATAATGGTTACACAGCCAAATTTTCCTTCTGAGCAATGGCTACCACCTGTTACCTTGGTTCAGCACCAGTGATCTCCCATATGGCTGAGTCTTCTCCAAATAGATGAATAAATCCTGAAGTATAAAGATCCTTTCTTGTCTTTTTATTAACCTCTGTAAAAGAGCTAAGTTTATGGGCAGCACACAAGTAAAACAAAGTATCCTATGTAGGGTGTGAGTGAATACAAGAATAGTAGGGAATTAACCCTTATAGATCTTGAATGGGATTGAGGACAAGTTTGGGGATGCCCAAGGGTTTGCTGATCAATATGACTCCTGACGGTTTCATTAGTTATCAGGATGGTAAGGGTCTTGATGCCAGCAGGGGAACACTGACTTTGCACATGGAGTATATCAGGATGTTTGAAAGCAGCACGCATCTAAAATTCAGAAGATTTTGCCTAATAGATAGCTTGGACATCTGCCAATCCTTTCACTTAGCTGCTCCAGAGGAACAGGCTGACTTTAACCCAGCTTCAGACTCACCAATGATAGCTCCATTTTGTGTCTAACAACTAACATCCCAAAGGAAAACTTGACATATCAACCGTGAGATAAATCATCCTAAACCTGAAATGTCATATCTCTCCAGAAGAGCTAAATACCATGTAATTCTCTACTGGACAATTCATCAATTCTTGGCCACTGTCTTTAGAGGTGAGGTTCTAAGGAGTAGAAGATGTGGAATCATTTCGAAGCATAAAATAATTTATGTATTGGAAAACTGTAGTTATAAAGGAAATTATTCAGCTAGCGTACTCAGCTTTTCTTTTTCAAAGTTGTGTCATGTAACTCATATAAATATGAACATTGGTTTGCATACCCAGGTGAACTAGGATAGGTGATAACTTTATGAGTCAGCATTTCTTTTTGTTTTTTTTGATTTGTTTTATGGAATTTGCAGTCCCAACAATAGCTATTGTTTTTATATAGTTAGTATATTACAATTTATAAACAAAAGATATTCCAGTTAGAATAAATTAAACCTTCACAAAAGAGTTGTTAAATTTAAGATTAATGATCTGATAGGTCAAGTAGGAATTTGAGATATCATTACTTCTAACCTTCATTTTCTCAGTAAATAAATCACCACAAAGATTTGATATGACCATTCAGAGTTATGAAACCCATGAATAACAAAACTAGAACTCAAACCAAGTTTTCTTAATCACTCATCTATAGAGTGGAAATCTCAAGAGAGGAAGTCAGATCTCCTGGTGACATTTATATGGTAAATTGGTTTAAGAGCACCAACTTTGGAGCCAGGCAGACTCGCTTTTCAGTATTGGCCTTGCTAGATATATTACCTGGTAGGTTACTTAAATTCTCTGAGATCTAATTTTCTCATATCTATGTATTTTATAAGCATACAAATAATAATGCTCATCCTAGAATGATGTTTCAAGAAGTAATGGCTCTATAGTACCTAACTTTAGGTTTTTCCTTCCTCTGTACTTCTTTTTCTATTCCCAGGATATATACATGTGATCAACAAATATAATCCCTATCCTGAGTTAGCGATCCATCTCAAAGAGGTAAATGTAGCATTTATTTATTCATTCATTCAATAATTATTTAATATTCATAAATATTGTACTCTGAGATGAAAAATTTTAAAAAGGCATATGCAAACATAACTAGTTCTCAAAGAAGCAGAGTTCGAACTGGCACAGAAATTCTTCAACTTGATAGTAGACAGCCTAAGTCAAGGTTTCTTTTTCAAGGTTGTGTCATGTAACTCATATAAATATGAACATTGGTTTGCATACCCAGGTGAGCTAGGATAGGTGATAACTTTCTTTATGAGTCAGCATTTCTTTTTGTTTTTTTGATTTGTTTTATGGAACCATAGATCAGCCACTCATCAGCTGTGTTATCTCAACTAATTACTCAGTTTTTCTGGGCCTCAGGTGTGTTGACTGCAGACTGTAAATAGTTCCTGCCTCATAGGGTTGTAAGGCCTTAATGATTATTTAGTGCAAATTACAAGTAATAATTACTCAATAGTTGCTTACCATGTAATACTCTTATACTTACTTTGCATACTTACCATATAAGTATACTTACTTATAACACAAGTATACTTAATAAGTAACAACTAGTAAACAAACAACAAATGCTTACTGTCAATAACATTAATTATTAAGTCCGTGGAGATGGAGGTGTGCCTGTGTGTGTGTATGTGTGTGTGTGTGTGTGTGTGTGTGTGTGAGAGAGAGAGAGAGTGGGTGCATGTGTGGTGTGTATAGCTAGATTATCTCAGCCATCTAAAGTGCTGAGGATAGACATCCTTTGCAATTTATTCCAAGGTATAGAGGTAGCCCCAAAACACCCCAAGAGAGCATATCTTAGGCAGTAGGCAGTAGCACAAGATCAGGAAATATATGTCAGGGGAAAGGGACAGTACTGAGAGGAGAATCATGATTGGGGTGGGGATTAGGGATGAAATGGTGGTAGTTGACGAAAACAAACAAGCAAAAGTAAATAAACAACAAACATTGGGTTTCAAAATGCAAAATTTATTTGAAATTTTCCTTAATTTAAACTGTTTAGGAGTAGGTCTAAGCCACATGTTATTTGTTTGCCTATTTGCTTATTCAACAGACATTTGTTGAGAGCAGGATTATGAAGATGAAGTCATATAACAGTCAAACATGGCACCTGCTTTTATAACACTTATAGTCTACTGGGAATGGTGCTTCTTAGCATCCACTCCTAAATCATCCGTTTCTCCACGCGGGTCCTTTATTTGTATATCTGGTATACTTTTCTCAAGAGAAAAAAAAATATTCTATGTATGCCTGGGGTCATTTTATGATTAAATTGAATTTACCTAAATTCAATGTCTAATATCAGCATTAACTTTACACCATTGAATAAAATTTCACATGAATTTAAGTTAGAGAAATAGAAACATTTAATGTGAAATATATTTATAAATATTTCAGTTGGAGGCCAAAATGTAAATTTCTCTTTTGGCAGTGTTGACAAAGATGCTTTTACATTGTCTCTGAGAAAATTCTGTATAAAGATTTTATGAATGAGTTTTAATGTTTTATTAAGAAGGTAATATAAGCATTTTCATGCATGTGAATTTATTTATGAAAAAGGTATTTTGTATTAACAAAATGAGATAGTGTAAATTCACTTTACTGTCCCATAGGACATTTTACACAGTTGCAGTTTGTGGTTGTTGATATTTATGGAAGTCATTAATGTAAACATTGGGGGAGAAAATATTCACTTTAAATAAGGGAACATAATGAGAAACATGATCAATATGCACCACAGAAACACATGCTTTTGGAAAATTTTATTGGAGCTAGAAGCTTTGATTATCACAGTTACCAATTACAAAGCAAGCAGGCAAAAGCTTCAGAGAATGAAAAATGTTTTATGCACATTTAGCACGTATATTTCTTTTCATTTCACAATACTCTCCTCCCTTGTTGTTCCCAACATAGTGGTAAAATAACAAGTGACTTAAAAAACTTTAACTCTTAACACAGCAAAACAATCTTATTTTAAATGTATCTGTGGTTCACAAAGAAACAAAGGGTTTTATTTTTGCATTTTATTTCAGGAAAACTTTCTATTGCTGTTTCCTCAGTAAATAAGAAAGTTTCCTTTAAATACATTCCAATTAAACTGTAGTACACAATGACTTTTATCAATTCCATCTTAATATACATATATAAATACGAGCACTTTCATCAATAAAAATGATCTTTATAATTAAATAGAATTAGTTTTAAATTCCTGCTTCTTTAGGTGCTACCTTGGGAAAATTAGTAAATATCTAAGGCTTATTTTCCTTAAATTAAAATAGATTTGTACTAAACAACATTTTTATGTTGTTTAAACCATTTGAAATATGATTTAAAAGGTTAGTAAAGTACCTTCACAAACAATAAGGTTAAATAAATTGCAGTCATGAGTTCTTAGGTTTATTGTTAATATATAAATCTAATAGGCCCACAAGTCCATTTAGGTAAAAGAAAATGTGAATAAAGAGAAAGTCTGAGAATATAAGAGTAAGTCAACACTGGAGCTTCTGGTTCAATATGGTGTCTGGCTAGTGAACTTTTTGTTTAACTGAAAAATAATCCACGAAGACACAGAAGAAAGTGAAAATCCAAGATATCTTAAAACTAAGAAAATATAATGACATAATCTGTGATGGTAAAATTGGGGATATTTCCCTGATGATAAAATCTATGGAATTTCATTAAGAACTACAATCCATGTCCAATGCATGCTTGCCACATGCTTTGTTTGAGGGTAGGAAGTAGAATGCCTCATTTCTTCTCAGCTTCATACCTAGCTTGGAGACCTAGTGTCTGTACCTATAAAAAAACTGGAACAATGTTTATTTCTACTGCGTAGGCACTAATATTTGGACAGCCAAAATACAAAATACCACTTTCACCAACACTTTCCTTCTCTTTCACCACATTTCTTTCAATGTGGCTTCCAATACCAAAATACCTAGAAAATTAAAGGGCAATGAATGATAGTGGTTAGAATTTGGGTGGTATGCATGGGGATGGAGGAGGTGGGAATATTGATGGCTATGAGTGGCATTCCTGGGTGATAGTTTATATGCAACTTACTAAAACAGAAAATCAGTATTCTACGCATAACCTCGAACACCATCATTGATTAATGTTTTGCCCAAAGTTGTGGCCAATGTAATAGAACACAGAAAAGAAATGAGAAAATCCCATTAGAAAAAGAAAAGTGTAACATTATGAACACATGATAGTGTTATATAACATGAAAGCCTACAGCAGCACTGTCCAATATAACTTTCTGCAATGATGAAAAAGTTCAGCTAGTGACTGTGCAAGGAGGTAGCCGTTAACCACATGTGGCTATTCAGCATTTGAGATGTGGCATGTGTGACCAAGGAACTGAATTTTTTATTTAATTTAATAGTAACTAATTTAAATTTAAATAACTTAAATGGGGTGAACAGCTACTATGTTGAACAGCACAGCCCTAGCATCTTATTTAAATTCATTAGAATTAAAAATAAATATCCAGCCAAACGGCAGGTATAGTATCAATACTTTTAAATGATTTTTTCCATACATCATCAAGCAATTAAAATTATAACTGAAAAATTCATTCAATTTGTTATTGCAGTAAAATATCCAAAATTAACTTAGTATAATAATTCTCTTAAAGCTATTAAAAACTTTAAAATTTAGCTGAAGTTTAAGAAATAAATTTGGATAAATGAAGAGAAAGATGTGGCTGAATGTAAAGTCTGTATATTGTAAATATGCTAGTTTCAGCTAAATTAATTTATGGGTTTAAATAAATTTCAGTCAAAAGTACAATAGGATCTTTCTTGAGATTTAATTGAATTTTTAAAAAGTGGATTTAGTGTGGGTTTGCACATTGTATTACCATGTGCCTCTAACTGCAGGAAGATTATAAGACTCCGTCCTTTGAACTCAGGCCTGGCCTTATAACTATATTTATCCAATGAACTGTAGATGCAGAGGGCATTCTAGAAGCCAGTATCTCTCTTTTCCCACAGCCCCAGAATCTG
>RJWJ010033391.1:0-17932 GCA_004363605.1 Indri indri | reverse complement strand
CATGATGGCACGTGCCTGTAGTCCCAGCTACTCGGGAGGCTGAGGCAGGAGGATCGCTCGAGCCCAGGAGTTTGAGGTTGCTGTGAGCTAGGCCGAAGCCACGGCCCTGTAGCCCAGGCAACAGAGCCAGACTCAGTCTCAAAAAAAAAAAAAAAAAAAAAAAGATTAAGCAAAAGTCTCCACTCCCTTCCCCATAGACTCAAGAGAGGGTTGCCAGGAAGATACCAGGACACTTGGCAGCAAAGCTTGCTGGGAATACTAGTCCCTATCTACAGAGTATGTGCCAACGGAAACATGATTAAAAACCTGTCTGATTCTAGGACTGATCACAGAAGAAACTGCAAAGAGCCTTAGGGCTCAACAAAGATCCTTCAACTCTCTAGCCCAGGTAGTCCTAGATAATTGGGTAGTGATAGATTTCCTGTTGGCTAAACAAGGGGAGCCTGTGCATTGTTAAACACTACCTGCTGTGTATATATAAATATCTTAGGAAAAATTGAACCCCAAATAGAAAAAGTTTTCCAACAAGCTATGTGTCTACAACAGTGCTCTATTAGTGACTCCGCACCTGATTGGTTTTGGGGGTTATTCACTTGGATTTCCAGGACTTCAAATCAGTTCTGTAGGAACTCTTGAAACTAGGATTTTCACTCCTTATCCTAGGGCTCATTATCCAGCTCATAGTCTGCTGTTCACTTAAGTACCGTGCTAAGACTGTAAATGAAAGTAGTAATGTTCTTGTCATGTGAACCTTAGGTCTGCAGCCGCACACCTGTGAATACGTGCAAACAAGTGCAAAATGGTTCCATTCCTCTTACCGTGGGCTCAACCCCAACTACAACCCCTGGCAGCAGGAAGAAGCCAGATCGGTCATCTGCCCTTTTACGTCTCATTCGCCCACACCTCAGGAATGAGGTGGGATGAAGCCCAGGGTGGGGTTGAAACCGTAATTTTATAAAATTAATAAAAGGCCACAAAGTAGGAACTGTGGCAGGGGAAAAAATATATATGTATATAGCCAAATATATATAAAAATATATTTTATATGTATTTTTTTATATATATAGCCATTGTTCCCTAGCATGCTTTCCTTCAAGTGCTTACTACTCAGGAGTCTTATAGCTGATGGTCATAAAGATTCTTAGCTTTCTTCATTGCTCCCATAGATAACATCGCCCTTGCAAAAACTAAGGCTAGTTTTTGAGGCCCTGCATTTCAGTGGAATGGCTGACCCACCCAGATCATGGCCCAGACCAAGGAACTGAATCAACTGGTCTTATGACAATTTCTACACTCCTATGGTTCTGCCCCAAACCCAGCCAATTAGCAGGCCCAATTGCCTAGCCCTTTGCCTGCCAAACTATCTTTAAAAATCCTTTCTCCCAAATTCTCAGGGAGACAGATTTGAGAACTTTCTCCGTCTCCTCACATGGTGTCTGCAATATTAAACTCTCTCTGCTGTAACCCCTGTTGTCTCAGTGTATTGGCTTCCTCTTAAGCAGCACGCAATGAACCTGGTAAACTGTAACAGACTCCCCGCAAAAAGAAAAAAAACCTTAAAATTGAGTTCTTGGCCATGAGGGGAAGGGAAGTCAGATGCACATTGTTATACCTCCGTTCTGCCAGTCAAGAAAAATTTTTAGAAACCTGGAACCCAGGAATACCAGTTTGTTTAAGGTCTAAGGACAACAAACCAAATAGTGGAAGATATTCTTCCTATGGTACCTAATCCTTACAGCCTCCTTACCTCTTTTTCTGGAAATTTTGCCTGATTTTCATTACTAGATTTAAAAGATGCTTTCCTTTGCATTCTTCTTGCTCCTGAACCCTAAGTACTATTTGCTTTTAAACGGGAAGGCTTAAAGACTAAAGTCAAATACTAGCATTGCTGGACTGTCCTTCAGGGGTTTAAAAAAAATCCCCAACAATCTTCAGAAACATTCTGGCCAGTATTTTAAGGGAAGCAGTTTTAGGACAGGGAATGATTTTACAATATGTATATGATATCATAATAGCCAGTAAGACTGAAGCTGAATCAAGGCAACGTACTGTAATTATATTAAATTTACTGGCTAACAAAGGTTGTAAGGCATCACAGAAAATGCTTATATCTCACTTCCCACTGTCAAATACTTGGCCTTTGAATCGTCTCTTGGAAGGCAGAACCTCCTCCCAGATTGGAGAGAGGCTGTAAATTGAGCAACAGTCCCTACCACCTGCAAACTGTTGCAAGGATTCTTGAGTATGGCTGGATTTTGCTGGATTTAGATTCCTAACTTCAAGCTAATAGCAAAACTCCTTTATAAAGCCTTAAAAGGGGAAGAAAAATAACCACTTACTTGTACCAGGGAATGCCAGAAAGCTTTCTTGACTATTAGAAAATTAATGACTGCCCCTGTATTGGGCCCCCTGGATTTATATAAGTCTTGTGATTTGTTCATTCAAGAAAGACAAGGAATTGAACTCAGGGTATTGACATAAACTTTGGGGGAGCATAAGCAACCTGTACCTTATTTCTCTAAGCAATTGGATGTGCTAACAAAAGGATGGCTCATTTGTCTGAGCCCTACTGCTACTTATGATATTTGATAGGGAGCTGAAAAGTTTACCTTTGGGCAACTGGTGACTGTTCATTATGCATTATCTCTACTAGAACAAAAGGGAGACTTCATCAACAGCCTTGGCTGGATGGGTAAATATCAGGCTACTTTATGAGATAATCCTAATGTAACTCTGAAGGTGGTGTCCACCTTAAATCCAGACACCTTGCTACCTACAGACTCTCATTCCTCATTCTGTGATTACATTCAGATTATTGACCAAGTGTATTCTAGTCTCCCAGATTTGATTGAGCGGCCCGTCAGACCCAGATGAGGAGCTCTTTATGGATGGAAGCAGCCATATGGAACAAAGCTGGGTATATCAGCCAACAAGTAATCAAAAACAACAACAACAAAAAAAAAAAAAAACAAGTAATCGAGCCACAAGCCCTATCCCTGAAACAGCTGCCCAGAAAAATAAATTAATTTCACTAACTAGACTGATTCTAAGTATGCCTTTATGGTGGTGCATGCTCATAAAGGTATTTGGAAGAAATAAGGGTACCTTACCTCTGAAAACAAGAAAATTAAATATGGACCACAAATTCTTGAGTTATTAAGAGCCATTTTACTGCCCAGGGAGGTAGCCATCAAACACTGCTGAGGACATCAGAGAATTGTCTATAGTAGACTTGAGGGCCAAAAGAGCAGCCTGGTAATTGTCCAACCAATTGGCCTTAATCTCCTCCCTCCAATTGGATAGCCAGGGGACCCCTTTTTGTATAATAGCACATCAGCAAATGATGTTTCCCCAAGGTCTAGGGAAATTGATAACACACTTGCTCCCAGAGGGACAGGCAAACAGGAGCAGGTACTGTTGGCGCACCCTCTGAGTATGTTTTTGTCTATGTGGTTAATGGGGAAAAAAACCCTTGGGCCTATAATTGTCTAAACAGCTGGACAATGGGGCACACTTGCTTGTTGGAAATCCTTACCACCCACTTTCCATAACAGGTCAAAAGTTATCCATTAAACTAGCTCCCTAAAACTGTTTTCATGAATGACTAGGGGAATTTTGGAAGAAAATTTCATCTGGGGGACCAGGGCCAATATTTTCCAGAAGGAATCCCGGAGGGGGGTGGGTACATCTTTTGATATACTTTGCAACATTGGTGGGGAGAGGGTGGCAACTCAACAATATGTACTAAAAAGTTTTGGTTACAGGCCCAACATTTTTGTTCTTCCTCATACCCCAACTAATGTCTCATTTCAGCAAGAGGCAGCCAGATAGATCAATGTCCTGATTCCCCGAGACTGAGGAATGAACTAAAAAGAAGGGGAGAGTTATAACCAGTCCCATGAACAAATTTCAATGACCTCTACATGTTTTTTTATAATCCTCTCCCTTAAACTACTTGACCTTTTGAGTTGTTTCCCAGAAATGGTGGATTTTCTGCAAGACAAAGGAGCTGAGATTCTGAAGGCCCCTAGGCAGACTTCCTGTGCCAAGATTCACCATCTCCCACACCCTTGTTAGTACACCACACTGACCTGCCCCAAGGCATGTGGTCCCTCCTTTAAAAACCCATGAGCTCAGTTAGTCGAAGAGATGGATTTGAGGCCCCTTTCCCCCATTCTCCTGACAAGTCTGCCATATTAAAAAATATCTTTCTTCCTTGGCAATCCTGGTTGTCTCAATGATGGGATCTTTGTGTGAGGAGCAACTGGACCTAAGCCAAAACCCCCTTGCAGTTTCAACAACAATGTTCCCTCTTCTCTTTCATAATATTATTTCTATATACTTTTTGTCTTGATGAATCTACCAAATGTTTGTCTATTTATTACAAAGCTACAGTAATCAAAACACTGTGGTACTGGCATAAAGATAAACATATAGACCAACAGAATAGAATTGAAAGTCCAGAAATAAACCCATACATATATATATTCAATTGAATTGACAAGCGTACCAAGACCATGCAACGGGAAAAATACAGTCTTTTCAACAGTTTTGGAACAATTATATAAACACAAGCAAAAGAATGAAGCTGGACTTCTAACTCGAACTATATTGAAATATTAACTCAAAATAGATCAATAGATACAATGCAACGGACAAAATTATAAAAATGATAGAAGGCAGCCAGGCATGGTGGCTCATGCCTATAATCCTAGCAGTTTGGGAGGCCAAGGCAGGAGAATCACTTGAGGCCAGGAGTTCAAGAGCAGCCTGAGCAAGAGCAAGACCCAACCTCCACAAAACAAAAAACAAAAAAACAAAAAAAACAGAAAAATTAGCGGGGTGTGGTGGTGTGTGCCTGTAGTCCTAGCTACTTGGGGTGCTGAGTCAGGAGGATCACTTGAGCCCAGGAGTTTGAGGTTGCAGTGAGCTATGACGATGCCACTGCACTGTAGCCAGGGTTACAGAGCAAGACCCTGTCTCAAAAACAAAAAAAAAATTATAGAAGAAAAAATACGGGTAACTCTTCAAGAACTTAAATTTCGCAATGGATTCTTAGAAATGACACCAAAAACACAAGCAACGAAAGAAAAAATAGATAAATTGGACTTCATAAAATTAAAAACTTTTGTGTCAACTCATGAAAGTAAAAAGATAACTCACAAAATGGGAGAAAATATTTCCAAATGATATCTCTGATAAGGATCTTTTATTCAGAATATATCAATAATTCTACAACTTAAGAACAAAAAAAGCCTAAAAACTCAATTAGAAACTGGGCAAGGCCGGACATGGTGGCTCATGACCATAATCCTAGCACTTTGGGAGGCCAAGGCAGGATGATTGCTTGAGGCCAGGAGTTCAAAACCAGCCTGAGCAAGAGTGAGACCCCATCTCTACAAAAAATAGAAAAATTAGCCAGGCGTGGTTTGTGCCTGTAGTCCCAGCCACTTGGGAGGCTGAGGCAGGAGGATCATTTGAGCCTAGGAGTTTGAGGTTGCAGTGAGCTATGATGATGCCTCTGCACTCTAGCTAAGGTGACAGAGTGATACCCTGTCTCCAAAGAAAAAAAAAGAAAAAAAAAAGAATAAAAAGATAAGCCACAGACGACTAGGAGAACCTATTTCCAAATAACATATCTGACAAAGGACTTGTATCAAGAATATATAAAGAAATCTAAAAACTTAACAGTAAGAAAAGGAAAAACCCAATAAAAAGGGGAGCAAAAGATCTGAACAAACGCTTTTTAAGAATACAGTATATTATCATTAACTATAGTCACCTCACTGTACAAGAGATCTCTTGAAATTTATACTCCTATCTAACTGAACAGACACTTCACCAAAGAAGATATTTAGATGGCAAATAAGCACATGAAAATATAATTATAAAGATTTGAGAAGACAGACATGCTAACTACTCTGATTTATTCATTATACAATATACATATGTATTGAAACATCACACTGTATTCCCATAAACACGTATGATTATTATATCAATTACAAACAAAAGAAAAAAGAAAAGATAGTCAATATCATATATCATTAGAGAATCTAACGCCAATGGCTAAAATTTTATATATATATAAAAATATATAAATATATATAAATATATAATATTTATGTATATATAAAATGCCATGTGCTAGTAAAGATGTGGAACTTCTGGAACTCTCATATATTTGTGGTAGGAATGCAAAATGATATAGAAACTTAAAAAAAAAAGTCTGGTACTCATTTCCATCCCTAGGCATTTATCCTATAGAACTGAACATTAATGTCACACAAAACCTGTACCTGAAAGTTTATAGTAAATTTATTTATAGCAAAACTAGAAAGATGTCATATGTCCATCAGTTAGTGAATGGATAAAAAACTGTGGTACATCCACCCAGTGAGATACTACTCAGCAATAAAAAGGAATGAACTAATTATGTGCACAAAACATGGGTGAATCTTTTACTAAGTGAAAGAAGCCAGACCAAAAAGACTACATATTGCATGATTCCACTTATATCTGTCCAGAAAAGGCAAAACCAGTGGGATAGATAACAAATCAGTGGTTTCCAGGGACTGGGTAGAGAAAAGGGTTGAACACAAAAAGAGCCATCAAAAGTCAAAACCCATAGAACTATACACTACAAAGAGTTAATTTTGGCTGGGCGTGGTGGCTCACGCCTGTAATCCCAGCTCTCTGGGTGGCTGAGGCAGGAGGATTGTTTGAGCTCAGGAGTTCGAAACCAGCCTGAGCAAGAGCGAGACCCCGTCTCTACTAAAAATAGAAAGAAATTTATTGGACAACTAAAAATATATAGAAAATATTAGCCGGGCATGGTGGCGCATGCCTGTAGTCCCAGCTACTCGGGAGGCTGAGGCAGGAGGATCGCTTGAGCCCAGGAGTTTGAGGTTGCTGTGAGCTAGGCTGACGCCATGGCACTCACTCTAGCCCGGGCAACAGAGTGAGACTCTGTCTCAAAAAAAAAAAAAAAGAGTTAATTTTACTGTATGTAAAGTAGAAATAACAATTTTAAAGGAACAAAGGTATATTTGTACCTATCAAATTAGCAGAGACTTACAAAAGTAGAAAGGCCATGTTCTGATAAATGTGTGGAGAAATATTCACATTTATGCACCATTAGCGGGCATGTAATTTGTACAATTGTATTGAGGACAATTCAACAACACCTTTCAGATGCCCTAATAATGCTCTCCTCATTCAAACCAAATAATTCCAATTCCAGAAATTTATTCTAAAGAAATAGAGATGCAAATAAATATTAATGTACAGTGATGTTCATTATATTTAAATTTTATAGGCAAAATTGGTAATATTCAAAATGTCCAGTAATATAGTATCATCTAAGTAAGTTTTGTCATAAGGTACAGCATTCTATAAATAAATAAATTATGTTAAATTAACATAATATTATATAGCACTTAATATTGTGTTTTTCAAAGAACAATAACACAGAAATATGCTTGCGAATTTTCAAATGAAAAAAATTAGAGTATAAAACAATATTATACAATATGATGTCAATTTTGTCATAAAATTGTGTTATATACATTATTTTTTTAAAAGACAGAAAGGCAATACACCCAAATTTAAATTACTGTTTTCTGGCTTATAAAATTATAGGTGTTCTTTACTTTTTAATTTATACTTTCTACTGTATTTTTTAACATGATCATGTTACCTCTATCATCAAAGAAAAAACATTTTTTAAAAAATAAGCCCAGCCCAATTCAGCCAAGGCCATGATCTTTTCAGTTGCTGTCTTCACTCAAAAGGCCACACTGTTGTTCACTGGGTGCTTGTCTTCTTTCTCCCTTAGGTACTGACTCAATGGCGATAAACACCTGCCAAAGTGAGAAAGAGGGTGGCAGCATCCCTCCAAGAGCATGAAGTCTTTAAGTTAAATTGGCCTAGTAAGCCACAGGCTGACAGTGGGATCAATCTCCACAACCCACATAGGGAACAGATGTCTTTTAAGAGCTATAATGCCCACCGATTGGCAGTTTCCCCTCTTCTAAATCTCTTCTATGTAAGAATCTTTCATAATCCTTCTCCAAAGCAATTCTTCTTTTTATTTTAGAAATTCCATCATGCCCTGGGGAATGACAAATAATAGGTCCAAGGATTGACCTTTCATTGCACTATTTCCATATGCCAGATGTGGTGTTTGGGGATGCCTGGAGCCATTCGGCCTATTGTCCCTGGCCCATCTATCCTATCTTTTTAACTGGCAATTTAGTACTACTTATGCTATCTCCTCTGTCCTTGACCCCTTTAACACTGTCACAGGATCAGAGAATTCATCTAAGTTGCAAACCTTGTTCTGGGTTGTTTTTCAATTGGGATTACAGAAAACTCCACAAAGGCAGCCCAACCTGAGAATAGTAGCTGGCAGCGACTCTCACAAGTAGCAACGGAGGGAGTACGGTACAACAACTTGTTCCTAATCCACATTAAAAAGTTACGGATTGGCCAGGCATGGTGGCTCACTCCTGTAATCCTAGTACTCTGTGAGGCCGAGGCACAAGGATTGCTTGAGCTCAGGAGTTCAAGACCAGCCTGAGCAACAGTGAGACCCCGTCTCCACTAAGAATAGAAAAAATTAGCCAGGTGTGGTGGCACATGCCTGTCGTCCCTGTAGCCTGTAGTTGGGAGGCTGAGGCAGGAGGATCGCTTGAGCCCAGGAATTTGAGGTTGCTGTGAGCTATGATGATGCCACTGCACTGTAGCCAGGGTGACTGAGCAAGACTCTGTCTCAAAAAAAAAAAAAGCTATGGATTTATGAAGTAAGCCTCAGTGCCTGCTCCACTGAAGTAAAGGATTTTATGGTATCTGTCACTTTTCTCCCCTCCCTCCCTCCATTCCTAAGGATAATAAGGAATTCACTATCTTCACTCATAAGCATCAAATATGTCAGGTTTGCTTCTTTCATTCATGCAAGCTTCTAGGTCCAATATCCACTAAATTATGTCAAACACTTATAACTCCATTATGGCATTGCATAGTCTCCCGCTCCTTCCTCTCTGCCCTCTATTCCTCTTTCCTTATATCCAAGAACACCACAAATGTCAATCCCAGCACTCACTGAGGTTTCATTCACTCATTCCCAATAAAACTCCTCCTAGATGGGGGCTGCTACGGACAGATGACCTAGGAAGAGGGAAAGGAAAAGAGACCTGCTGAAACCCATCAGAGTGGGACAAAAAATGGAGGAAGGTCAGTGAGAGCAAGAAGTTCACTAGGACTCTGCAGAGGAAAGGAGAGGCCAGACCCAGGATAAGGCACGAGAAGGTGTGAACAAGTGTGTTCTTGGGACTCACTGGGAAAATATTTGAAGGGCACGTGAATTTCCACTTCCCCCATGCCCTATCCTGCCCATCCCCAAGAGAGACAAAAACTAACCAGGACTTCTGATATTGTTTACTATTAACCCATAATATTTCTGTTCTTAAATACCTTATGTCCTAAAACAAGTCTTAATATATAATGACCAAGTCAGAATGGAGGGCTGAGTTGGGGAAAGCCCACCTACTGGTATTTCATGATCAGCTGAGACATTGAAAGTAAATCCTGGGGCTCAGGTTCATAGAGTTGTTGGCCTTGGCTACAACTTCTCCAGTGGCTGCCATGAGATCAAGCAGGGAGTAGGCGTCAGATTGATCAACATGAGTATTACCCAACTGCAGTATTACCCAACTGCAGTAACTATGACAAATTTAACCTCTACCTTAGCATTTATGCTTCTCTGGGTCTTAAAAGATGGGAAGGAAGTGCTAATGAAAGAAGAGGGTGACTCCCAATGGCATATACATGGGACAGAAAGTGCCAGTGGAAGTTGAAACTTATGGCTTTTGTTTGCTTTCATCAGTGATATTTCTTAGCCATAGGGCTTAAGAAAAAATAAAAAATATGAGCAGAGGGACTGGGGTTACTTTCAAATCAGTTGACTGTCCTTCCATGAAGCTGGGGTCCTTTGTTGCTGAAACCCAAACCCCTCTCCGGTAGCCTATATTACAGCACTAGGTACCCAACAACTTTGACTACTGGAAACCTAACAGAGCAGATATTCTACCATATTTTAGGGATTTTTTTTTTTTTGCTGTAAACGTGGGGAGTTCTTTGTGGGAAGTAATTGTTCATATACACATATCCATGAGTATAGTACAACTTCTGAAAAGAGAAAGGTGAAAAGAGAGGGCTAAGCATGCATTTAAAAACAGCAACCTGTGGTCTGGAGAGGGTCTCAAGAGAGTGATGCCTTTGTTGAATGATGCTTTGTAAAGCTGAGATGAAGACAGGCTGTAGTCATCCTCTGCTGCTTCTTTCCTTTTCTTCTCGCTCACATGAAGTCTTCTAACAGCTCCTCCTGAGAAATAAATATGAAGCAGCCCCTACAAGAAGGGATGGGTTGTCCAAAGGCCTGATTACTTTAACACAGTAGTTCTTAAACGTTTGTTGGAATATTGACTCATTTGAAGAAGATAACAGAAGCCATAGATCCTCTCCCTAATAAAATGTACTCAAAAGAAAAACGTCTGTGTGCCAAGTCAGAGAGTTCACAGACTCTCTTCTCCTAAGCTTATTTTGAAAGTCCTTAGGATTATCCCTTTGCTTCAATTTCCAGCCCTATTCCCCAACAGCACAGGGAAATTCTACAATATGGACCATTAAACTGGATGTTTCCTCACCCTAGAATGGCTTTTACAAAACAGTTTTGTTACTCACCGATTGATGTGAGCTTTCTTTTTTCTACCCTTTATCCTAAAAGCTGAATTGGATAATTAATAGGACTGTATCTTATTCCGGTTAACCAATATGTATGTTTTTAAAGTACTGTGCTTGTTTTTTTGAAGGGCAGTACTAGCTCAGATCCTAAAGAAATCTTTTTATGTTACTTTGAGCTGACCAGCTTGCTCTTTCAAAGAGTTAGGAGATGGCTATAGGATTCCAGCAGTGCTAAGGGCCAGCAGGTCCCCTAGCTGTCCTTACCAGGGATTGCTGCTCATTCTCCCACACCTGAAGTGTGACAGACCCAAAAGGGGTAAATGGAGAACAAACAGCAAGGTGTCAGGCACAGAACAAGCACTTAATAAAGGAAGAGATCACCTGGGTCCCACCACTCTTCCAAGGCTCATATGACTATCCCACTACAGCCTTGCTTATCTAATATTTGCACAGTTGTCATTTGCCAACCTCTAGGCCATTCCTCACAGTCACTGAAGCCTTTTACACCGGGCCCAGTGTTCATTCCAAGCCCACCACTCCAGTTTTGAAATCTTAACACTCCAAAATCTGCTCTCTGATTATAGCTCCTATCATTTTCCAATGTGCAACACTCATCTTGTTCAAATTAAAGCTTCTTTTTGTGGCCAGACTGAGCCCACTCCTAACCTCACTTCCTTCCATGCCCAGATTCTGAAATCCATTTCTGTGTAACTCCTCTCTTGCTAGATGTCCACCCCTCAATCAATCAAGACAACCATATGGCATTTGTGACTGATCCAAAAGCACTTTACATTTCCCTGAGTTTCTAATCCAGTTTCAAATTCATTTCTTACTTTGATATATTATAAGGTCTCCTGTTAGTGGTCCCGCTCTAGCCTTTTGGCCTGGATATTCCTTAGGGACTCTGGTTCATATCCAGCCCTCCAGTTTTTCTATTCCAGCAGCTTTATTTCCATAATCCTGTCCCCGGTCAGCTTCCTCTCCATCATCTGCCTCTGCAATTGCAAATCTTCAACACCCTTGCCAAGTCCTCCTCCTTGCTATCCCTACGCCCCAGTGAAGATGCAGCTCCTTTCATCTAAGGCTGACCCTCCACCTGCATGTGTTCCAGAGTCACAGGTTTCATCCTCCCGCCGTCATCTGCGTCATCCTTCAAGATCTTATTCTATCTGTTATCATCACTTTCCCGCACCTACAGTGACTCCCTTTCTCAGTTCCTCCTGCTCCATGGTCTGCGAACACTCAATTTTCTCCCATATTAAAAGGGTGTTTATATGACTCACTGTAGGGCCCTGAAGGAGTGATTTTTAACTTCTATTCTGGTTGTTACATCTGCAATCAGAAAGGCTTCTCATTAAACAATAATGATTAAGGACACCACACAAGAAGGGAAATATAAGCCTGGTGAGAGGTGGACAGAAAAATGGAGGCCTGTCAATGCAGGTAAGGGGATAGCTGGGGTAAAGTTGAAAGGGGAAAACCATGAATATCGGCCACAGGAGCAAACCCCCAACTATGAGGATGAGGTTCCTCCTCAGAAAATGAGCACTGTGGTCACACCCAGGGAGCGATTGGCAGCAATTACAGTAGCAGCAGTAGCCATGCAACATCTGCTAGTAGCCAAGACTAAAAGGCAGGCATATTAATGGAGTATTTCATAGAAAACACAGTAACAAGTATGACATATGAGATACTTGTGCTGCTACTCCCATTCTCCCACCCTCAGCAGACATCACGAATTAGTAATAACCCTCTTTCACACTGAGAGGAGACCTGGCTTCAGAATCTTTTTATAGAACATAATAGAGGCAGGCATTATCAATCAATTAGAGATGGTACTCGAGATGAAGTGTATTTTCTATCATTACACTACACAGAAAAGTCCTCGGCACAAGAATTAGAAGACAGGAATAAGCTTCAGGAGTAAGCATTCTGAAGAGAGCTTGGACGTTGTTGGCAACTGGTGGGGACAAGCTGAGCTGAGCCCAGGGAGATCACAGAGCAGGCGCCCAATTAATGTCTGTTGATGATTCATTTTTTCATTCAACAAACATTTAATGAGGCCTACAATGTGCACCGGATTAGGCACCACGAATACAAAGATGAATAAGGCACTGTTCTTGCCCTTAAGGAATTTAGAGTCTGGTAGACGAGAGCCATAGACACGGACAATGATAATACAACCCGATAAGTGCTAGGACACTTAGCAGGTTGTATTATATCCATCCGAGTAGGATTTCTTCAGAGGAGCACCACTCCAAGTTGCTGCTGGATCCATGAAGTCCTCCCAGGCACCAGGGTCTGCTGTTGTTTCTGTCACACGGTGAGTGTTCCAAGAACTAACAATAGTTGCAATTTATAGAGTGCCTATGACAAACACTTTACCAATATCTTCAAGGAAACCCTGAAAATTAATTATTATATTAGGGGAAGAAACTGAGGTTGAATGAGGTTAAGTTACACAGCCAGTAAGTAGCTGAATTACGTTTCAAATCCAGTTTTGACCAACTCCAAGGCATTTTTCTATATTTTTAGGATAACCTTTATTCAGGTGTAACACAACTTTTCAACAGCTTTCAACTTGGAACTAAGAACAAAGGCGCTAGATAGTGATCAGAGCATGGACTAAAGGCTTCATCTGGTTTCCCACTCTACCTGGCAGAGAAATAAAAAGTGGAGTGGCTTCACACTATTAGGACATCATTGGAAACCTTGAGGTCAGTTAGTTTTTCTTTCTCAACCCTGATACCATCACTGACCACTCAAAACATAAGTATCTCTAGTCAAATGTCTTCTTATAATCCTTGCCATACTCAACACCATTATCAGCATCAACTACAATTGATGTAGCAATTAGCATATTCCAGGCCTGTTCTAAGCAATTTATATAAATAGTCCCTTTAAGTTCTCATATTCCCCTCCCCCCAAAATCATTGAAAACAAATACTATTCCTATTTTTACATAAGAAAAGCAAAGTCTCAGACTGGTGAAGAATCATGTTCAAGACCACACTGGTAAGTGTGAGGGCAGATGCAAGCCCGGGCTATCTAGTTCCAAGGCCCAAACTCTCATTTTACAGTTTTGTTGCACTACTCAAGGGCTTCCTTTCCCAACTCTTCCTCCCCCAACAACCGTCCAGGTGGCAAGTTATATAAGGCCCTCTGAAAAACCCTGCTCTACTTAAATACAATCTCACTAATCATTCTGGTCATAGAAAGCCATTCTCTGAATCCCAAAGATCAATACTCTGAGCCTTACATGGAAAATTTCCCAAAGAATATTGAGCTTATATTGCTTTGAGAAAGGAGAAAATAAAAGCTGGATATGTTTAGGATTTTAGTTATGAATATATTTTTTACTTGCAGGTGTAGCCATAAACATTTGAAGATCCCTAAGCAAATAAAGCAATTAAGTCAATAACAACTAAGGCCATCTCTTTCTTTTTTCTTTTTTTTTTTTGAGACAGAGTCTCACTCTCTTGCCTGGGGTGAGTGCTGTGGTGTCAGCCTAGCTCACAGCAACCTCAAACTCCCGGGCTCAAGCGATCCTTCTGCCTCAGCCTCCCGAGTAGCTGGGACTACAGGCATGCGCCACCATGCCCAGCTAATTTTTTTTTTCTATACATATTTTTAGCTGTCCAATTAATTTCTTTCTATTTTTGGTAGAGACGGGGTCTCGCTCTTGCTCAGGCTGGTCTTGAACTCCTGAGCTCAGAACGATCCACCCGCCTCAGCCTCCCAGAGTGCTAGGATTACAGGCGTGAGCCACCGCACCCGGCCCCATCTCTTTCTTGAATAGATTTTACACATAAAAGCTTCCACTTAAAAAAAAAAAGAAAAAAACCTGGGAGATGTGACAGTGAGAGTAGGCCTGCTGCTGATGAAAAGGACCAGAAACCTAGTAAAACTATGAAAGGTCTGCTGCCATTCAGATGTCTCCCCAAGAATCAACATTTCACATACAGCTGTTCCTAAAAAAGAATCTTGTACAAGCTGTGCAGCCAAGCCATGGTCTAAAAGGCGCTAACGGCAATGTCTATCCAAAGAACATGATAGGATTTTTCATCAAGGCCAAGGATAGGAGTAGGGGAATGCATATTTACCAAAGTCAGAATGCCTTGATTTTTTTCTTTGCTACCCTATTTTTTCTATAAATTCTATTATGTCTATACAGTCATGTGCTGCATAACAATGTTTAGGTCAATGATGAACCACATATATGATGGTGGTCTTATAATTGTAATTTTATGGTACCTTCTCTATGTTTAGATGTGTTTAGACACACAAATACTTACCATTATGTTACAGTTGTCTACAGTATTCAGTACAGTAACATGCTGTACAGGTTTGTAACCTAAGAGTAATAGGCTATACCATATACGCTAGGTATATATTACGCTATACCATCTAGGTTTGTGTAAGTACACTCTGTGATGTTCACACAATGACAAAAACACCTAACAACACATTTCTCAGAACATATCCTTGTTGTTAAGCAACACATAACAGCATTTTTATAACTTCTTAAGAGGTTATTCTCTCTTTTCCACTCCCACTCCTTCTGGCCTTAGAACAGTTCTCATCTTAGCCACCACAGTATCCTTCTAATTCATCTCCCTGTTCAGATTTGAAAACATTCCTGAACATACTCCACACTATTGCCAGAATGATCATCAAAAGCAACCCCTTTTGAATATGCTCATAATGAAATCCAAATCCCATAGCAGACTATATTAGAACCTATTCCTGGCCTACATTTCCAGCCTAATTTCATGTACTATTTGTAATTTGTAATCTTCCAACTCATCATTCTATTTCCACACTTTTGCTTATGAAGTCTTTCCCTATATTTTGCCTAGTAAATCTTTACTTCTTTTAAGACTCAATCACACATCAGTTACTCTGACCTCTGGCATCTCTAGACTCCGTAAAATTATTTCTCTTCTAAACTCCATAGTACCTCATACATACCACCATTGTAGAGCATACCATACTGTTGTAATTTTCTGTGTACAAGTCGATCTCTCTCACTAGACTGAGAACTCCTTGAGGTCAGGGACTGTGTCTAATTCATCTCGTATCCCCATTACCCAGCACAGTGCCTGGCAGCTCAAAAGGCAGTAGATAGGAGAAAAGCTGAAGATGCAGGAGAGAGAATAAAGCAATATTCTTGAGTAGTAGTACAAAACAAATATGATGAATTAGTCGAAGCTGTAGAAAAACATATTTCAGCTCAATATTGTAAAGAGGTCTCAAAAGAAGAGACAAGCTGACTCAAGGAGTACCCCATCACCAACTAAAGTTACTCAGAAGTTAAAAGACCATTTTTGGATTTGTTATAAAAGGACTTGACCTATTTGGGTTAGGAGACTTTCAAGATCCTTCTATCCTTGAGGTTCCAAATTTATAACCAATATCATAATCAAGACAGCCATCACTCTGAGCCTATGTCACAGACCCAAGAGTGAACGGTGGCTCCCATGGTTGTGGACAAGGGCTGAAGACTCATTCTCATCCATACTAAACTAGTTGCAAACTTACAACATAACTCATTCTCCAATGGACCCCTTCCTAGTTGACCCTTGAAGCTGAAGCAGGAAATACGTTAAATGCTTTCAAGGCCAACAAGAAGGATCCCATGACCCAAAATATCTTCTATAATCTGCTACCTAAAGCTTTAAATTCCCTCTTTAACCTTTGGTGCCTTTGATTAATGTTTGCTAAAATGCCACTTAACCTAATGTAGTGTGCTAGTATCAATTCTCCTTCGTAGATACAAGGACCACAGCCCCTACCTCCATCCCCCATGAGATCACCTAGTCCAGCCTTCTCCTAACCCAATGCAAATCAAAGAACATCTACAAAATATCCAGATTTTTAACTCTGGTACCCAGTCTCCCCAAGTGCAAAATATGGAAGTTCTATTGAATGATTCCCCATATCCCTTTTACTTCAGATATCCCAGCCCTTTTACTTCAGATATCTAAGCCTGCTTTCTACCTATAAATTGGACATATTGATGGAATCTGTTCTTCCTATTTCACCAGATTATTATAAGGGTCAAATAAAATCATGTTTATAAACGGCTTCTAGAAACAATACAGTGCTACACAAATGTAAGGAATTACTGTTGGAGATTAAGCTATATCAGGAGAGAGGGATGAAAGAAATATGCTCTGCCATCAATTAGATAAGTTACCTTACAAAATTTACTCTACCTCTCCAGGATGCCTCACAGGGTTGTGGTGATGATTAAATGGGAACATGTGAAGCAGGCACACAATAAAAGTTTCATTTACTTATTGAGACCTTACCAGAATCAGGAATAAAAGTGACCTTCAAGTGCATGTAATCCAACCTCTCATTCTATGCAAGGAGATTCTCAAATTCTACCCCTAGTGGTCATACAATCCTCTAGGTATCGCTTCCAAGAGCCCTTTTAGCTTTGGACAGTTTTTAAATCTGCTTCTCCATTACTTAGAACTGTCTTCAAAAGCAGTAAAAAACAACTGTCCATGACCCCATAAAAGATCTGAAAACAGACCGCCAAACTCTCCTTTTTGGAGTTCTCCTACAATCTAAACAACTCTAATTTCTACGATGCTTCTCATAAGATTGAAGTTCAGGTCCCTCTTTGTATCCTGGATGTTCTCCTCTAGAGCTCTCTCTCTCATAGAGTTGTTCTTAGTATGAAAACAACCATCATAAGGAACAGAATTCTTACCTCCTTGGTTCTAAATATTTTTCCAGTGAGAACACAACCAGTTAGCTCTATTTTGGAGGGTTTGAAGGTATTCAACTCATACAAATCCTAGAAACAACGAGCACTAAGTCTCCAGGAGCTTGCAAGATGAAGCCCTTCCAAATGGGAAAGGGGAAGGTCAAAGGGATGCTGACATCACTAAAAACAAATGGCTTAGGCCGGGCGCGGTGGCTCACGCCTGTAATCCTAGCACTCTGGGAGGCCGAGGCGGGCGGATCGTCCTGAGCTCAAGAGTTCGAGACCAGCCTGAGCAAGAGCGAGACCCCGTCTCTACCAAAAATAGAAAGAAATTAATTGGACAGCTAAAAATATATATAGAAAAAATTAGCCGGGCATGGTGGCGCATGCCTGTAGTCCCAGCTACTCGGGAGGCTGAGACAGTAGGATTGCTCGAGCCCGGGAGTTTGAGGTTGCTGTGAGCTAGGC
>RJWJ010033390.1:0-17938 GCA_004363605.1 Indri indri | reverse complement strand
CTTATAATAACGCTTAACATATAGCAAGCGCTTTATAAGTGTTTGCTCTTATTTTTACGTAATTTGCCCAGTATCACTTACTTTTTAAACAGTGAAGCTAAGATTCAAATAAAGGTCTCTATAATGAAATCCCACCATTCCCAGATCATCCAAGTATTATAAAAATTTGCATTCCTTTAATTACTTATGATGTTAAAATTGTTCACGTCTTCATAATAAAATTTTAAGGCTAAATATCTGTAAACTTCTTTCAAGGAAAATTAAGATAAACGAACATATATTATGATAATTTATATGTTCACATCAGCCTCCATTCCAGTCTTAACTTTATTATTCATAGATCTCTGAATCAGACTTTGTGATAAATATGGTTTACCCCTGCAGCTTTCTCCATAACAACAGAATTAAGTCACACACAAAAAAAAGTTTTAAAAATAAATTATGTATTGCACCTTTTTCCAAACCTAAAGAAAATAAAATGTTCTATCTTCTTTTATAATGGCCAAATAAATATAACTATGTAACATGATAGCAGGAAAGTAATAGTACACGTATAATAAGACAATCATTCAACACTATGCTAAAAAGATACTACATACCCTTCATATTCAGGATAATCATACATCATACAGCTCAAATTCTTTAATGTTTCACTTTCTACTTTATTTACCTAAGTGATCAACTTGTATAAGTAAAACAGAAAGTAAATGATTGTTAAAAGCAATTAATATTATACAGAAAAATCAGTTGTTTCTATAGACCAGCAATGAACAATCCAAAAATGAAATTAAGAAAAACTTCCATTTATAATAGTATCCAAAAAATAAAATCCTCAGGAATAAATTTGACAAAGAAGACTTTTTGTACACTGAAAACTCTAATACACAAAAACATTGCTGAAAGAAATCAAAGACACATCCACATATTAGACAACTTAACAAAAATCCAATGGCCTTATATGCAGACATGGAAAAGTGGATCCTCAAACTCATATGGAATTGCAAGGGCCCCTGAATAGGCAAAATATTTTTTAAAAAGAACAAAGCTGGAGGACTCACATTTCTCAATTTTGAAATTTTACTATAAATCTACAGTAATCAAAATGGTGTGGTACTGGCATAGGGATAGATACATAGACCAAAGTTGAATTGAGAGTCCATAAATAAACCCATACATCTATGACAAATTGATTTTCAATAAAGATGCCAAGACCGGCTGGGCCCGGTGGCTCACGCCTGTAATTGTAGCACTCTGGGAGGCCGAGGCAGGTGGATCGTTTGAGCTCAGGAGTTCGAGACCAGCCTGAGCAAGAGCAAGACCCCATCTCTACTAAAAAAAATAGAAAGAAATTAGCTGGACAACTAAAGATATATAGAAAAATTTAGCCAGGCATGGCGGCGCATGCCTGTAGTCCCAGCTACTCGGGAGGCTGAGGCAGAAGGATCGCTTGACCCCAGGAGTTTGAGGGTGCTGTGAGCTAGGCTGATGCCACAGCACTCTAGCCCAGGCAACAGAGTGAGACTCTGTCTCAAAAAAAAAAGATGCCAAGACCATTCAATGGGGAAAGAACAGTCGCTTCAATAAGTGATACTGGGCAACTGGATATTCACATGCAAGACAATGATGTTGTAACCCTAACTCATATCATATATAAAAATTAATGCAAAATGCATCAGTGACCTAAAAATAAGAGCTAAAATTATCAAACTCTTAGAAGAACACACAAGGGTAAATATTCATGACCTGACATTTGGCAATGAATTCTTAGATATGGCCCCAAAAGCATGAATAACAAAAATTAACAAATACATTGAACTTCATCAAAATTAAAACCTTTCATATATCAAGAGGCATTATCAAGAAAAGAAAAAAAAAAACAATCCACACAATGTAAGAAAAGATTTACCTATCATACATCTGATAAGGGTCTAGTATCCAGAGTATATAAAAACATAACTCAATACAAAAAGACAACCCAGTTTTTAAAAAGGGCAAAGAATATGAATAGACATTTCTCCAAAGTAGATACACAAATGGCCAACAAGTACATGAAAAGATGCTCAATATCATTAGTCATCAGGAAAATGCAAACCAAAAGCACAGTGAGATATCACTTCATATCCATGAGGATGTCAGTAACAATGATATTTTTAAAACACAAAATAAATGTTGGCAAAGATGCAGAGAAATTGGAACCCTCACACATTGCTGGTGGGAATGTAAACTGGTTTAGCCACTGTGGAAAGAAGTTTGGCAGGTCCTCAAAAAGCTAACCAGGATTACCATAAAACCAAGAAATTCCATTCTTGGTATATACCCAAAGAAGTGAAAGCAGGTACTCAAACAAATCTTTGGACACGAATGTTCACAGCAACACTATTCACGATAGTCAAAAGGTGGAAACAACCCAAATATCTATCAACAAACAGATGAAGTGATAAACAAACTGATATATACACTCAATGAAATATTCTTTAGCTGTAAAAAAGGAAGTACTGATACATGCTGCAACATGGGTATGTGTACCTTGAAAATATTTTACTAAGCCAGGCATAAAAGGTCACATGTTGAGTGATTCCATTTATATGAAATATAAAGAATAAGTAAATCCATAGAAACAGAAAGTATATTGGTGGTTGCCATGGGCTAGGGGTATCCAGGGAATGAGGAGTAACTGCTTAATGGGTATGGGATTTTACTTTGGGTGATAAAAATGTTTTGAAACTAGATAGAAGTGGTGGTTGCACACCATCGCAAATGTACTAAATGCCACTAAATTATTTGCTTTAAAATGGTTAATTACATTATGTGAATTTTACTTCAAATAATTTTTTTTCAAGAAAAAAGCAACTGACATCTATAATTCATGTTGGACAAATGTATAAATTGCAAACCGTTTTTCCTTTTTGAAGATCAAATGTGTAAATTACATATACAGTAATTAGGCAGATAAAGTATTCTTTAACATTTAATGAGTTGTTTTATATCTAAGTAAAATGGAAGTTCAACTCCTAATCTCTCATGTCTTGATTCAGAAATATTCATCCATCACCAGTTCCTCAGTGGGATTATTTCCCATTGGAAATTCATTCTCCCTATAAAGTTTTAACTATCTACCTCGATCATTAGAAACTGACACTGAACTACACTCATATCCAATGAATTAAACTTCAACAAATGTCTAACCCCTTAGAAATGATTTTAAACCAAATTCTTGTAGCTAACTAGAAGCTCTCTTACATCAATGAGCAAAATATCCCAAATTTTCAGTTTTCTTTTCAATCTACATTAATGTAGTTGTGAACATTTTAAGTATTTCAATGTCTGAATATTCAGGCTCATTGATACCCTAAAACAACAAAATTAACAATGTTCCTCACAGTCTATTTCCAAGTTAAAAGACTGATCTCTCCAAGAAGGTCTACACCATCGAAACATAATTAGAAATAACAAATATTTTCCCTATGGATCATGTTCTCTTAAGAGGAACGTAAGTATAGATATAAAAATGCCAATCATGCTACTCCCTGCATAAAATTCCTTAACAGAATAAACAGCTTTCAGAACAAAGTTCAGAACTAAATTGTGACTAAGCACAGAAGTTCTTCATAAACTGGCTCCTGTCTATGTCTCCAGCTTAGTCCCTTGCCATTCTTCCAGTCTTTCCTCCAACCATATGAACTTTCTCTTCTCCCAGCCTCTCATTATGTGCTTCTCTATATCACCACAATGTAACAACTAAATTGTTCATCACTTCTATTATTCTTTAAACTCCTTAAAGTTACGAACTATACATTTTCTGAGTCTGTATACAGTACCTAGCAGCATAGCACAATAATCAGAGGCAACTGATTATTGTACACAGTTTGAGAGTGTGAATAACTATTATGATCCATTATTAAGATCTAAAATACTATGGCTTACTTTTCCTTTACATAATGGCAAAGGAGAAAACTATATATTAGGCTGTATTTTGCTTATTTATTTATTTAGAGACAGGGTCTTATCCTGTTGCCCAGGCTGGCACACAGTGACATGATCATAATTCACTGCAACCCCGAATTCCTGGGCTCAACCATTCCTTCTGCCTCAGCCTCCTGAGTAGCTGGTACTACAGGCGCATGTCATCACACCCTACTAATTTTATTTTTATTTGTAGAAAGGGGGTCTCGCTATGTTTCTCAGGCTGGTCTCAAACTCCTGGCCTCAAGTGATCCTCTTGCCTCTGCCTCCCAAAGCACTGGGATTACAGGCGTGAGCCATCATGCCCAACGGCACCAGCTGCACTATTTTTAAAAATTACAATGCAGTCTTATTAGTAAATAGCATCAAACACAATATTAATTTTGTAGGTATCTTTTTTAAAACATCTAGTTCATTAACTAAGAGTAGAAATTTAGCTCAATGCATATTCAATGGAAGCTTATCAGTCCTATATTATCTATGTTAGTAAAGTGAAGCATTAGTACAATAGACATTTTACAAAGAAGTCTTAAAAGCAGATTTTAACTCAAAAATTTGAACTACCTTATCTACAGATGAGGAAATGAACTGAGAGGTGAAGTTATTTATGTAAAGTCACCCAGCTAATTAATGGGCAAGTGGGGTAACACCCAGATTCCCTTAATGTTGATCCTCTCAGCTGCAATATAACTTTATTTCCATTCCAACCTCATAGACAAGGCAGGCAATGTAATTCATAGCACACTTCTCTTTTCTCCCACCCTCAATCTAGTGAGTCCATGGGTCCTTAATACTTGCTACATTTAACTGATTCCCCTATCCTTAAGATCTAGGCCCTGCCTTAACACAGTCTCCTTCTCCTTGTCATAACCTTTACCCAGTAATGTTTACTAAGCATTAAATACATACATCTAAGTTATTCCACTGGAAGAAAGGGGGGAAGGGGAAGACAAACATAAGACAGACAGATGTGGTCCCTTCCTCTACAAAACTAGTTACAATCTGGTATAGTACTCACGATTGTTATCTGCTTAAATAGTTATAAGTACATAGCATGAGAAAAACTTAATTACTTTCTATCATGAAAATGCACCTTATTTCTCCCACTAGAAGATAAGTTCCATGAGGGTAAGAATTTTTGTCTCTTTAGAGCAGTGCCTGACATAGAAGGTACTTAACAGATGTCTGTTAAGGAAAATGCAAATTAAAACCACAATGAGATACCACCTTACCCCTGTCAGAATGGCCATTATTAAAAAGTCAAAAAACAATAGATGTTGGCATGGATATGGTGAAAAGGGAATGCTTATACACAGTTGGTGGAATGTAAATTAGTGCAACCTCTATGGAAAACAGTATGGAAATTCCTCAAAGAACTAAAAGTACACCTACCATTCAATCCAGCAATCCCACTAGTGTGTATCTACCCAAAGGAAAAGAAGTCATTATATTAAAAAGACACATACACTCATATGTTTACTGCAGTGCAATTCAAAGATATGGAAAGATATGGAATTGCAAAGATATGGAATCAACCTAAGTGCCCATCAACTGATGAATTGATAAAGAAAGTGTTGTGTGTATATATATACCATGGAGTACTACTCAGCCATAGAAAGAATGAAATAATGTCTTTCACAGCAATTTGGATGGAACTGAAGGCCATTATCCTAAGTGAAGTATCTCAGGAATGGAAAAGCAAATACCACTTGTATTCACTCATAAGGAGAGCTAAGCAATGGGTATACATGGTCATATAGAGTGATATAATAGACTTTGGAGACTCAGAAGGAGGTGTGTTGGGGAGGAATCAAAAATTACCTATCGGGTATAATGTATACTAGTCAGATGACGGCCACACTAAAAGCCCTGACTTCACCACTATACAATTCATCCATACATCAAAAAAATACTTGTATCTCCTAAATCTACTAAAAGAAAAATAAAAGAAAAAAAACTGGCAGAAGAATGAATTAGCAGACTTGAAGACAGATTGATAGACATTACACAAGACAAAGAACAGAGAGAAAAAATAACGAAGAAAAATGAACAGACACTAAGAAAAATATGGACTATTATTAAATGCATCCATATACACAAAAGGGAAGTAGCATACAGAGAGAGAGAGAAAAGAACAGAAAATATTTTCAAAGAAATAATGGCCAAAAACTTCTCAAATTTATTGAGAAACAATAACTTATTTATCTAAAAAGTACAATGAACACCAAATGTGATAAATGCAAAGATACCACAGACACATTATAGTAAACATGCTGAAAGTAAAAAACTAGGAGAATATCTTAAAGCAGTAAGAAGAGAAAAATAATGCATCACTTATCAGGGAACCCCAATAAGATTAATAGCTGAGTTCTCAGCTGAAACAATACAGGCCAGAAAGTAGTGGGATAATATATTCCTAGTGTTCAAAACAAACAACTGTCAACCAAAAATCCTATAGTCAATAAATCAATCTTTCAGAATTGAAGGTGAAATAAAGACTTCCCAGATGAAAAAATAAATAAATGTCTGTTGAGTGAATAATACTATCGAAAAATCCGTAAGTAGCAGGATTCAAGTAATATTGCCAACAACATATGACAGAGTATGTAAACCTTTCCTTGTTCTTCTCATGCTCAAAAACACAATTTTTGTTTCATTGGCCAGTTACTCGGACCTTGCATGACAGGAACTAAAAATAGTTCAGAGCTGGATAGATTTTACTACTTAATTTAACATCACGTCCTACCCAATTTAACCAAACACTAGAAAATCTGCAAAGAAAGGAAACCTACAGGCCTTTCTACTACTTAGTCCTGAGCCTTTTTCCAAGTGCAAGGGATCTCCGGATACTTTTCTTTCTTTCTTATAATAGGTCCTGGAATCTCTGTGTTTGCCCTCATTTATGAAGATAATGATGGTAACAAAAACATCTCAATTACCATCTACCATGTACCAGGCACTTTTCATATATTAACTCTAATTTTCAAAACAACTCTCAGAATTGGTATTATCATCAACATCATTTTACAGAATGGGAAAACTGAAACCAGAGAATGGTTAGCACAGGGATTTATTCATAGAATCTCTATTCTTCCCATCACACCATGCAGCCTTCTCCTCTTATCCTTTGAGGCTGTTCTCCCATAATCTTAGCTATGGGTAAAATACAATCTCTCCAGCTGCCCACCTCCCTTCATATGCTGTCCTCCATAACAAGCACACAGGCTCTCTGATTTTAAAGGTTTTGCTGTTATCAACTCACGGTAACAAAGGAGGATAACAAATATAACAAATTTAGAGATGTTAGAACAATTCGACATTCAACCTACGTTTATAAATGCCTAGCACTATACAAAAATCACAGCCTCTTTCAAAGTTCTTAGTGTAAGAATCCTTAGCCTCCAATTTACTGGCTCTCTTTTGAAGCAATAAATGGGAGCCTTGCTAGGTTTAAAAAATTTTCCCTCCCCACAACCTAACCTCTTCATCTCCCAGGACACAGATCAAATTATAGTACAGGGAAAAAAAATGGGTGATTCTTTATAAAGTCAGAAATTTACCCTTCTGAGAAATTTCAGGAGTCGAAACACTCCTGAAACTTTGATCCACACGCCTAATTGCTTTAGGCCATTTCCTCACGATGTGAGCATTTGGTCTCTTCCATTTTTACAGAACTACGTGGAGCTTCCAGTTTTCATGCTACATTTCCAAATTTCTGAACAACTCCTCAGCTCCAAGTCTAAACTCTCTATGCCACTAGACACACATCTGAAGCCAAAAACAAAAAAACAAAAATAAAAAACTCCCTCTGTTCTCCATGATATCCTATTTCTGTTAATAGCACCACTGACCTCTCGAAAATGTCTTAGGCCTGTACTTATTTCAGTTCCCAATATCAATGTCAACATTTTTCAGATTTATACTCTTCACTACAATCATCACTTCTTGCCTTAATTACTGTAATTAAACTCCATGATATTCCTGCCTCTAAGCTTCTACTCCTCCACTGGACCTGTTCCCAAATTAATATCCTTAATATCCATAAAGAGGGGTTCTTCTTACTAAAAATCATATACAAAATCCTTAGTCTAGCATTTAAGGATTTCCATAACCTGTATCCATCTATCTTTACCAGCTTGTTCCTTAAACATACATTCTTAGCAAATGTACTCTGCTTTTCCTACCTCTGTACCTTTGCTTGGGTAGTGTCCTTACGTGGAACTACGTTCTCCTACCCTCCTGCAACTGCTAACAATCTTTCAAATAACCACATCCTCAATAAAAGGAAAATGCTGAGATATATCATTTACTGAACACATAACTCTGTCTAGTGCTTAACAAATCCTCCTAATCTCCAGAAAGATACAATGAGGAAGGAGTTAAGGAAACTGAGGAGGAACTTATCCAAGGTCACCAGCAAGTAAGAATCCAAACTAGCCACAGAGCATTCTGTATTTTCTGATGAAATATGACATAAGAGGGACAGGCTTTATATAATCAACATACCTGGGTTTAAATTCCAGCTACTCCACTAACTACCTGTGTGAATTCACCAAGTTCTATATCTATGATGCCTTAGTTTTCCACCTATAAAAAGGGGTAGGTGTACTATCTACCGCCTCGACAACTGTGAGAATTACATGAGATAATATAAAGTGCTTAGAACTGTATTTGGTCCATGACAACCAATCAATGTTAACTATTATTACTGTTTTGTTGTTATGTATGTGCTATGATATATAAACTTTAAACAATATCTACCATATGCTCTCATTGTTCCCAAATCAACTTTTATGTAGTGTAAAACCTTCAGAAAAACTTAATACCATATTTTTGATATATGCTCGAAAAATATCTGCAGAATACATAAATGTTTAAACAAGTCACCACCATGCTTTATTAAAAGGAATTCACTTATCTCCTAATTCTGTTTTCTCTTTTGAGAAAACTAATAATGCTTACTAGCTTGCTTCCCCCTTTTATGTCATGTGAAACTACCAAACACAATGCCATATGGTAGCAACATGCCAAATGGCAAAAAGCACTTTTTGGTTCAAATTCATTTTGCCTTCTGCTAAACATTATTAATTCCCAGATTTTAAAATGTCCAGAATCATACTTTTAATTTAAATGCCAACAATTTTTAGGTCACACGAACATGAAGTAGGCAAAGCATACCATGATATTTGACCAAGCCATTTCATTTCATACATTTTTATGGCGAGAACTGTAAAACACAAAATGCCTTCCTATTCAACTTAACTCAAAGACATAAATCTACCCCTATAGTCATATCTCTAGTCCTATCCTCACTTTGCTAAAATTAGCGCCTGAAAAGCTTCTGATAAATCTATGTTACCCTGGGATGCAGAAAAATATCAAGGGAAGGGAACTGAATGCTAGAACAATTTTGGCACCTCCAAAATTCTTGAGAGAAATGAGCTTTAAACAAGAATAGATGAGAACTTATCCCAAACCCGTCAGTATTGAATCTCTCAAACCAAGATTTTGTCCACATGATTCACATTATGCATGGAGACAAGACATCAAGCTGCCTGACTTCAAAGGCAGAGGTAAAAAATATATTAATAAACAGCTGTCATTCCTTACAGAGAGAAATAACTGTGTTTCTCTCCAACAGTTTCCAAAAAAACAAGCAAACAAATAAACAAAAAAAAACTTTGAGGCTTTACTATGTAAAAAATTTTATTTCATTTAACCCTCAAAACAACTCTTATTTACAGATGATGTCACAAAATTAGTAAGTGGCAGAGCTCTGAATCCAGCCTGACTCCCAAATTTGGGATCTAGTATTTTGAAACATTTGTTTTTTGCCATAATCCATGATAATACACTTTACATTTCCATCTTTATCTTGACACACACATATTAAAAGAAACTGAAACAAAAGTCTCTTGAAATAATATTTATTTTTACTCCATAGAACATCCTCTGACGTTTTTTCTTTCTTTCTTCCTTTCATTTTAATGCTTATGTCAATGTATCAAATTGATCCCAAAATCCATTAATGAATCCCTATGGGCCCTGCACTAGGGCACTGCACTACACTTCTTAAAAGTTCCTTTTTAACTGCTACCACTGTCCAGTTTTGTTACTTTGGGATGGTACTGATCTCCTCGACTCATTAAAAATTGTGCTTAAATAGTTTAAACCCTGTAAAGTCCTACCTTAAATCTTGAATTGATCTGTTTTCTCTACAAGAACACTTTGGAGGAACACCCATCTTACTTATTTATATTGTATCAATGTATCAAAGACTGCAGATGTTCTCCTTGGAGAACAACACATCATTGTTGAAAGGAATGCATTAGTTTTCACTGTTCTGCTGCATCACTGATGAATAGTAGTGGCCTGGCAGGTTTGGGCAACAACAAAGGACGGGAGCAGCTGCCCACGGTGCTGAAACTAAGGATGAAAGGATAGTTTGTAAATTTACTAACTGCCAGGTTAGGACAAAATAGAGGAATTTACCAAATGCTAGCAGAGAACGCTCAGTGTCTGCCACCAAAGTTGTGTGAGTGCTTCCGGGATACTATCGCTTGGCTTCGGTGTCTGTCCACTCTCTCTCTGGGGCAGAGTTCTTTAATCAGTGCAGGTCAACTCAATGAGCGTCCTGGCACAGCTGCTGACATTAAGAGGGCAGAGACGTGGGTATCTGGCCTTAACAGGGTCACGTCCCATCCTGCAGTCTAAACGTCCAGGGAAAGAAAAAGGCGATGGAGGGTAAGAAAGAAAGGAAGTGACTGCCCTCTTCTTCAAAGACAAAACAGCCCACGCAACTAAGTCAAGCGATTTCGCTCGAGGACTTTGCGGCAGTGCTACCAAGAGAAGCCTTCCAAACATCTTTCCAGGCTCCTGCCGTCTCCAGAAGGGAATTTAAGAAGCACAACAGATAACCCAACAACTTTAGACACATGCAAACTCGAGGGACAGGGGAGCAGGGGAGACTCTGTCCTCCGAGGGCGGGGCTATTTTTTATTCCTTTTGCAAAAAAGCCTAATTTACTCCGCGCCCAGCTTGGGAGGAGCAGCAAAGACTTCAGTAGCAGGGCCGACTCGGAGCTCGAGGGCCAACAAGGGGGTTGGTGTGTTCTTTGGACCGCCCGACAACCCGCCGCCTGGCCGCCACGGAGCTGGACAGGCTCTTACCTGGAAGCCCGCCCCGGGAACACAAACAGGATCGCCGGCCGCGTCGCTGCAGGAGAAGTCCCTACCCTGACTTCATGACTGAATATCCGCACCGACCCCCACAGCCCAGAGTCGGAGCAGGGACGACAACACCGAAGCAAGGAGGAAGTCCCGCCCCACTAGCTTCATTGGTCCGCACTCGAAATCAGAGAAAAACCATTGGGTCACAGAGTTGCCTGTCAAGGCTCCTTCCCACTCTCACGCCGGGTCTCGCTGCTTGCTTCAGCGCGGCTAGGAGAAATGCCCAGTTTGCGAGTCTCGTTCTTGGCCGCGTGATCGGCCTGCCCTGGAAGGGAAGCGAAGGGCAGGGTGGGGCAAGCATCTGAGGAACTGGAGCGCGGCTGAAGAAGCTGCTCTTGGCAGGGGAGGGAGGAGATGGCAGAGTGGATTGGTTGGGGGCTCCTGCCGCCGGCCTTGTGCCCCGAGAAGAGGACGTAGGGTGTGGAGGGCGCGGGACCAAGCAGCCAGGGCGGGTGGGCCTCATCCGCTCCCCGGTTGCTGGACCAAAGTAGCCCAAGACCCACCTGGCAGCCTGCCCCTGGGCGGGCCTGGCTGTGGCACCGACGCGTCTTTTCCCTGCAGTACACTCACCCGGAGCGGCTAAAGAGGTGCGGGCAAGGCCTTACCCCCTCCGCACCGTGTCCAGGCTGAGATCGGGGTGGGTAGGACCGAGGCCATCGCCTTAAAGTCCGGGTCGCGTTGTTAGAGGTGTGAATGGCCTGAAGCCTGAACGCGAATCCCCCGAGGCCTGGCTCGGAGCCGCGCCTGACATCAGCACTCTGGCCCTGACACGCGCCATCCCCGGGGGCTCAGCAAAAGTCAAACCGTGTGATTCAGCCACTGGATCAGCCTTTTAAAACCCTTGCCTCCTTTTGATGTTCCAAAACTCTGGTTCCCTGCCGCCCTTCTGGTAAGCCTTTCTCCTTCAGTTTGTCCCAATCTTAAACCAATCGAAACATATTACCAAATTGAACTATCTACACTGATTAACCAGTTGCTAACTCGCCACTTGAAAGAGGCAGTGTGTCTTAGTGCAAAGATTGCAGCATCCTGAACTAAAACCTCAGGAAACAGATTCTGGTCCCACTTTGGCTTCCAAGTAATAAGGCCTTTACAGGCTTCAAATCCTTCAACATCATCTTTTTTAAAAGGGAGGAGGAGGGAGGCTATCACATAGAATATCAGTACAATACCATTGGATGTAACCTGTAACTTGATTGCTTGAGTAGCTGGGACACAGGAATGGAGGAAAGACTCCTTCCCTACCGTGTGTCCTTTTGTGCCTTTTGATTTTTGAACCTTGTGAATATTGCGTACTCAAATAAAATTCAAATAAAAGAAGTTTAAAAATCAAATTATTAAATACAATAAATAAAAGCCATCAAGTACTTTCCTCTTCTATGTATCCTATGCCCATATATATATTCTATGTATTCTTAACTTTTGATTGGTTGTGAAGACATTCAATACTTAAATAATACACAGTTCTGGCCTTTAAGAAAGTTATAAATGGAAGTCAGGATTGGGAATATTACTAAGAAGGCTAGTATAATTAATATAAACATTTACAATATAAAAGCATTTTTCATTAAATTATCTTAAATTGGTTTGTATATTAAATCAGAGATTTCTTGCATGACGTCAAAAATAGTAAAATAAAGAATTTGCATTTTACAGATTTAAAAAAAGCATAGAGACGAGCTTTGCTTGTTCCTTAAATAAAGGCACCTGGAGTACAGAACATTTTACTTCTGGCTCTAATCTACTCCACAGATCACAATAGGTACAGTTCTCCCAGTTATGAACAAGATAATGTGTTATTTGCACTGCATTTAGGCAGACTAATTTTGCTGCACACAACAAAAACATTGATTCTCCCCACCTGTGGTGAATAAAGGCAAATTGGAAAAAAATAGATTGGAAAAATGTACTAATTTTTTTAAAAGTGGGTTAGACAGTAAGGTCGACATATCTTAATTACGGCTTTAAAGAACAGGAAGGGTTAATAGGACACATAATACTAATATACCACTAATTATCTTTTTATATTATAAAAACAAATAAAAGGAAATGTGCTTTCAGTGTTTTGTATCTAACAGATTTTTTTAATCTTCCTAAAAAGTACAGATAGCATGTAAAAGTAATTATAGAATCTCCTACTTTCAAAATATTGTAAAACAACCACCACAATAAAAAAATACAGATACCCAATTACTTAATTGTCTAAAATGGCTTAGAAGTAGTTTTCCCTAAATACTGAAAAGAATGCAGGCAGTTTCCTTAAGCACTGAAATCAATCAGAAACATGAACCAATTCTAGGTATTGTCATGTTTATATTAAGGAAAAAAAGTAATTTTAGAATCAGATAAAAAGCTATTTTCATTTTGAAAACAAAAAATAAGATTATTACTGTGAAAAAAGAAGAAATAGAATCCATAAGGGATCCATATAAATATGGAGTAGGCAAATGTGAAAAAATACCAAACAGAACTTATAAAAATTACTTCGGAGAATTTTTAGCCAAAGAGCAGAAAAGACTCTAATTTCTTTGCCAAGTTCCAAATTAATGAATAGATTCAATAGTAAGATGTTAATAGTAATTGAAAAATTAACACCAGGAGACAGGTATCAGTCAGAAGGGCTTTTCAACAAAGTTTATTATCAAGGAGTTAAGAAAGATCAGACAAAAAGAGGTATGTTTAAGGTTAAATGCCTTAAAAAATGATCTAGTCATTGTTTTATGTAAGATGAGTTGCTTCCCTCTCTTAGATCTAAGATGCTTGACGTGCAATTTCAACTTTTCCTTTCCTATTTGGGGGCACTCAGAGGCAGTCTTCCTCTATTTGCTAACAAAGTTATTACAAAATAAGCATAAAAAATTCATATGACATAATGTAATATAAAGATGAAAGAACTTACAGGAGTGTGGATTGATGTAATCACTTTAGGAAACAACTTGAAATTGTCTTGAGAGGCTAAAAAAGAAAATTTCCTATGACACAGCAATTCACTCCAGGGAATACACCCTAAAGAAACATAAAATAAATTCATATCTAGGCACATGGTAAGAAAATTTAAAGAAAATCACAGAAAAATAAAAGTTCTTCACCAAACAGAAAGAGAAAAATGAAATATAAATAAATGACAGCTGGCTGTTTAATAGCAACAAAAGAAATTAAAAGTTAATGAAAAAATATCTTCAAATGCTAAAATAAGATACTTACAATTATTAGCTTGGAATTGTATGCCTAGTTAAGCTATCATTTAAAAGTGAGGGCAAAATAAAGACATTTTCAGGGAAAAATGAGCATTTATCACTATCGGACTTCTACTGAGAAAACTTTTAAAGAATACCTTCAGGAAGATGAAAATCGAACCCAGAAAAAATGGGGTGAGATGCAAAAATGTATGGAGAACAAAGAAATTGAGTATGATTCCCAAACCAGTAGACATGAAAAATGGGAATAGAGAAAACAATATTCAATAGAAAGCAGGAAAGGAGAGATGGGAAGGAGCAAATTAAAGGTATTATAAACAGCAAATTCAAAGTGAGATGGAAGAGGTTTCATCAGCTAGATGGTAGAATAGGAGTTTTCTACTGTCATGCGCTTGGAGAAACATTAATTTTGAAAACTAACCCCAGATGAAAGTACCTTTGCAGAAGTCCAAGAGTCTAGCAAAGAAGCTCCACCACGTTGTTGGAGTAAAAAAATGTGAGAATAGATGCATTGAAGGGAGTTAGAAGAACAATTTTGCTTTATCTGCATCACCCCTAGGCAGCATACCTCAGTGCCAAGAAAGACTCCCTTGGCCTGTAATTTTTCCCGTGGGAAAAGTAAGAGCTTACTGAGTGTGTTAGTGCATTTAGTGTTGTTATAAATGAATACCTGAGGCTGGGTAATTTATAAAGAAAAGAGGATTATTTGGCTCATGGTTCTGCAAGCTGTACAAGAAGCATAGTGCCAGCATCTGCTTCTAGTGAGGGCTTTAGGATACATCCACTCATGGTGAAAGGTGAAGTGGAGCTGGCATGTGCAGAGATCACATGGCAAGTGAGGAAGCACGAGGGGGGGGCGGGTAGGGAGGTACCAGGCTTTTTTTAAAAACAGCTCTGGGGGGAACTAATAGAGTGAGAACTCACTCAGTCCCCCACTCCAGGGCATTAATCTATTCATGAGAGATCCACCCCCATACCCAAACACCTCCCATTAGGCCCCACCTCCAACATTGAGGATGAAATTTCAACATGAGATCTGGAGGGGTCAAACATCTAAACTATAGCAGTGAGTGAGCACCTGTCACCCCCAGCCATGTGGGACACTGCCTAGGAGGCCTACAGCCAGAAAACAATTAATAAAATGGCAATAGTAAGTCCTTAACTAACAATAATTACCTTGGAAGAGAATGGGTTCAATTCTCCAATCGAAAGATATAGAGTGGCTAAATGGATTTTAAAATAAATAAAAAGCAAGACCAACTATATGCCTCCTACAAGAAATTCACATCAGCTATAGGGATACAGACTGAAAGTGAAGGGAGAGAAAAAGATATTCCATGCAAATAAAAACCAAAAGATAGCATAGGTAGCTATATTTATATCAAACAAAATAGACTTTAAGTCAAAAACTACAAAAAGAGACAAATAGGGTCATTATATTGATAAAGGAATCAATTCGTTAAGCGGATATAACAATTATAAATATATATGCACTCAACATTGGAGCATCTAAATATATAAAGCAAATATTAATAGATCTAAAGAGAGAAATAGACAGCACCACAATAATAGGAGAAAGCTTCAATATCCCACGTTTGACAATTAATAAAAAATCCAGACAGAAAATCAATAAGAAGATGGGGGGCTTGCACTATACTTTAGGCCAAATAGACCTCGTATACATATACAGAACATTCTATCCAACAGATCAACATTATACACATTCTTCTTAACTGCACATGGAACATTCTCCAGGACTGATCATATGTTAGGCCACAAAACAAATCTCAACAGGTTGAAATCATTTCAAGCATCTTTTCCTTCCACAATGGCATGAAACTAGAAATCAATAAGTGGAGGAAAATTAGAAAATTCACAAATATGTAAACAACATGCTCCCGAATAATCAATGGGTTAAAGAATAAATCAAAAGAAAAATCAAGAAATATCTTGAAACAAACAAAATGGAAACACAAACATATCAAAACATATGGGACACAGCAAAAAAAAATTCTAAGAGGGAATTTTATAGCAATAAATGCCTATATGAAGAAAAAATAAAGATCTCAAATAAACAACCTGACATTACATCCCAAGGAACTAGCAAAAGAAGAATAAACTAAGCCCAATGTTACTAAGAAGAAAGAAATAACAAAGATTGGAGTATAATTAAATGAAATAGATACTAGATACTAGAAAAACAATAGAAAGGATCAATGAAACTAAGAGATGATTTTTTTGAAAAGATAAGCAAAATCGACAAAGCTTTACTTAGACTAAGAAAAAAGAGAGAACACACAAATAAAATCAGAAATGAATAAGGAGAAATTACAACTGATACCACAGAAATACAAAGCATTATAAGAGACTATTATGAATAATTATATGCCAACAAATTGTATAATCTAGAAGGAATGCATAAGTTCCTAGAAACATACAACCTACCAAGAATGAATCATGAAGAAATAGAAAATCTGAACAGACCAATAATGAAGAAGGAGATTGAATCAGTAATCCAAATATTTCCCATCAAAGAAAAGCCCAGGACCTGATGGTTTAACTGGTAAATTCTACCAAACATTTGAAGAAGAGTATATACCAATCCTTATCAAACTTTTCCAAAAAAATAAAAGGGAAGAGAACACTTCCAAACTCATTTTATGAGGTCACTATTATCTTGATACCAAAGCCAGACAAGGACACTGCAGGAAAAGAAAATTACACACCAATATCCCTGATGAACATAGATGCAAAAACCTTCAACAAAATACTAGCAAACCAAATTCAACAACACATTGAAAGAATCAGATACCATGAACAAGTGGGATTTATCCCTGGGATGCAAGGATGGTTCAGTATACACAAATCAATAAATGTGATATACTACATTAACAGAATGAATGAAAAAATCATATGATCATCTCAATAGACGCAGAAAAGCATTTATTAAATATCCTTTCAGGATAAAAACTCTCAACAAACTATATATAGAAGGAATGTATCTCAACACAATAAAGATCATATATGGCAAGCCCACTGGTAACATCATACTCAATGGTGAAAAACTGAAAGCTTTTCCTCTAAGACAGGAACAAGAAAGGATGCCTACTCTTGCCACTTCTATTCAACATATAGTACTGGAAGTGCTAGCCAGAGTAACTGGGGGAAAAAAAAAGTAATAAAAAGCATCCAAATTGGAAAGGATGGAGTAAAATTGTCTTTATTTGCAGATTACATGATCTTATATAGAGAAAATCCTAAAGACTACCAAGAAACTGTTAGACTAAGCAAATTTGGTAAAGTTGCAGGATACAAAATCAATATAAAAAAATCAGTGTACTTCTATACACTAACAATAAACTATCCACAAAAGAAATTAAGAAAATAATCCTATTCATAATGGCACCAAAAATAATAAAGTACTTAGAAATAAATTCAACCAAGGAGGTAAAAGATCTATACACTGAAAACTGTAAAATATTGATGAAAGAAATTAAAGAAGACACAAATAAATACAAAGATACCCATGTTCATAGATGAGAAGACTCA
>RJWJ010033389.1:0-17940 GCA_004363605.1 Indri indri | reverse complement strand
GTTACTGTACAAGCAAGTAGTATAAGAAATAATCTGATAAAATAAAACTTGTTATAAATAACAAGAGGAATCCAGTTTCCCCGTAGAGATATTTATAAAGTTGGATTATGAGCACAGAGAACATACATTGAAAAACAGGACAAAATATTATAAAACCCAAATTACTAAGACAAATCAGCAACTGAAAATGGCAGTAGCAGAATCTAGGTTTCTGTTTATGGCCCGGTCATACCGAAACCTTTTCAAGTGCCAATCAAGCAGAAATCATTGTTTCTCACTACCCTGTAGAAATAAATGAAGAGTACCCAAATGAGAACAAGCAAGGCTAGTTATTTAGAGTTCGCTCTAGCAAAGGAGTCAGCCACCATCATTTGCATTTGGCAGAGACTCAAAAGCAGGCAGAGAAGAGGGAAAGTTTTATGATGGAGAAAAGAGAACTTCGGCTATGTCTGATTGGAAGCTGTTGGCATAGGGAAGCTACAGGTGGGCTAACAACAGTGGGGCATCCCATGTGATTGGTTAGGGGTGTATTCTCCCATTGCATTGGGTGAGGTTTTCTCCCATTGGTCCTCAGTTCAAAGCAGGGTCAAAAATAAGGGAAACTGTCAGTTATTAATCAAGTCCTAGCCTTTTGGGGGCGAGTGCTAAAGGGGTTGTTGTTTGGCTTTTTGGATTGGTTGCTGGATAACATGTGTTGGCAGTTGCTGCAGATTGTGTCTCAGAGCTAGTAGTTGTGCAGAATATAGTTGCTGCAGACAGTGGCTCAGAGTTCTATTTTCATACATGCTCAGGCCATTGTCCATTTGTGTATTCATTCAGTCTCTCCACCCCAAGCACAATAAAGCGGTCGAGAAAGGTGTTGCATTTAAGTGCTATACAAATGAACCGATTTTAAATAGTGAAATTGGACCATAATCTATTTTTAATTATTATTTCTCTGGAGAGCTATGTCCTAGATTTTTGCTAAAAATGATTTTTGAGAAAAAGGAAATTTTGATGTGATTTTAAATAAAAAAAAAAGGGAGGGTGAGTGACACTGAATAAGCTAGATAAAAAGATTAGAAGGTTGCCAGGGATAAATTCCATCCTACATAGAATAATAACTAGAAGATTGACAAGCTAGAGGACAAACTCAATCTGAAAAAGAAAGCATTTAAGGCATGGGGTAATGCAGGCTGACAGCAAGTTGCGCTACACTCACAATATTTAAAAACTTCAAGTAAGGTATTGTTATTCTTCTCTTAGCTACAGAAAAGTTTCTGTTCCTAATTTTGTCATATAGGGCCCCAAAATTAGAGATAAGTGGAACAATATAAATCACTTCAGGGTTTTGGTTTAGTGTGAGGGCAGTGAATAATATCTTAATTGTTCAATCCAACAGGTAACAAACTTGATGTATATAAAAATGATCTTTACACTCAATAATTTTATAATTCAATTATTTTGGCAAAGGAAGGATATTTGGAAAAAATATAGAAAACAAATTGAAGTCTGGAGAGAAATTTAGAAGGAACTCCTATATGTCAACTAAAAACAAACATAACATTAATGTCATTTGTAAATGAAAATGGGGAGTAATGAGTTAATCTCTCCACTATACATGATTTTTATTTTTCACAACTTCCAGATTCACCACAGAAAAATCTGCATTACATATTTGAAGAGATACTGGGATCAAGTGATATTTGGCTTCATGAAAAAAGTGGTTTTTCATCAGTAAATGAAAACTCCTTTATATAAGTTATGGTGCATGGGTTTCCTAGGGCTGTTGCAACAAAGTACCACAAACTGGGTGGCTTGAAACGATGGAAATGTATTCTCTTATGGTTCTAGAGACCAGAAGTTTAAAATAAAGATGTCAACAGAGTTGTTGCTTTCTGAGCACTCTAAGGCCTGTCCCAGGCCTCTCTCCTAGCTTCTGGTGGCTGGTGTTCCTTGGTTTGTAGACACAACACTCCAGTGTCTGCTTTTATCTTCACATGGCCTTCCCTGTGCAACTATCTGTCCTTTCCTGCCTCTTCTAAGATCATTCTCATTGGATTTAGTGCCCATCCTAATTCAAGTTGATCATATCTCAATCCTCAATTAATTAAGTCTGCAAATACCCTATTCCTAAATCAGGTCATATTCTGAGGTTCTGAGTAGACATGAATTTGGGGGAGACATTATTGAATCCATTAGAGATAGACTCTGTGAATTACTTATCATCGTAAAAGAACCACAGAAGATACAACAAGGTTCTTAGTTGTAATTCTGGCTCCTTTCCCTAACTGGGAATACGAATTTACTAAGCCAATTTTGCAAAAATTCTATATCTGGATTTCTTCATCTGTCAAATATAAATAGTATTGATTTATTTATCGAAAAGTATGGTTATTATCTTGGAATGAAATTCTAATTAAAAAAGTTCTTTGACAAGCATAGAATACTATTCAAATGTATGATGAGCTTAATTTTACTATCATTATTGTTCATTTCATTTTTTTCTTCTCTGTTTTCCATAAGCCAATCTCAAAAACAATTGGACATATTTCATACCAGGGCAAGATTTTAGGAAAACAACTTTGCATATTGATACAAAATTTTAATTATTCAGTACCTGTTTTCTAATTTGCTTATTGCTTATTTTTATACCTCATTGGTTATCATCAGAGAAAGAATATGTAGAAAATCTGAGTGAGTCCACTGCAGTCCTTTTTCAGATATTCTGAAGAAGAGGATTTCATGGAAAGGACTAGAATAATTGGACTAAATAATATTTTTCTGATATTTGCAAATTCACCCATTTTTGCCGTATCCACCCCCAGAGCCAAGGGTAATTTAACTGAAATAAGCTTCTCTGGGTTTCTTCCTAGGTCCCCTACCTCATCAGTGTGGCTCCAGTACCATCTATACTCGCAGGCTCTCATATTCTGCCCAGATATTTTCTGTGAGCTTCAGACACACATCTCCAACTATTTACTCAGCATTTTCACTTTGACACCTTGCGTTCTATGTGTCTAGAATGAAAACCATGCTCTTGGGCTCAATCCCTTCTCCTAACCTCTACCATGAAAGCTTGTCCTTTTATGTGTCCCCCATTTAAGTGAATGACACCCCTGCCCACTCAGTATGCAGTCTGGGGACACTGGACTCAACCTCGATGCCTCCATCTCTCAGTAACCTCCATATCCCCCCATCACCAAAATCTGCCGGGCTTATCTTCTAAAAAGCTCCTAATCTCTTTCATTTGTCTTCATCTCCATCAGCATCCTAGTTTAGCCTCAACAGTCATAATATTAACTCATGGCCAGTCTTGATTTTTCTGTACCCTATACATTGCATCCTGGATTATTTTTAAAACATTCTAATATTTATATTATTTCATCTCTAAATATTTATGTATATACCTATAAAAGATAAGAAATCTTTTAAAAAAACATACTTACAATTTTATTTCACAACAGAAACATTAACAATAATTGTTTAGCATAATAGTCCCCTCTTATCTGCCGGGAATATGTTCCAAGACCTCTAGTGGATGCCTGAATCCACAGATCGTGCCAAACCCTATATATGCTATGTTTTTCTCTATGTATACATGCATACCTATGACAAGGTTTAATTTATAAATTAGTCATAGTAAGAAATCAATAATAAAAAAAGAACAATTATAATGATATATTATGATATAAGTTATGTGAATGTTTTGCAAGGAACACCTTTCCCTCCGTGTTTCACCTGTTCCCCACAGGTGAAGTGTGCATACTTAGGGTCAGTTTAACTGTGCATACTCAGGGTCACTTTCTTGACTTCTCTGACCAGGTCTAGCTCTTTGGCATGCACAATCAGCATCATGTATTTTTCCATTGACCCTCTTAGTCACAAGTTGTGAAAATAACTGTGCACCTGTTTTCTTGATTTTACTATGTTTCTTCTCACTGGCTCAATTTTTTCTACTTTCAAATTGGTTTGTAATTTTACAATGTTAGATTTAAAAGATTAAGCATGTCTTTAAATCTTTAGGGTTGGTTTAGGTATTGCTGGAGTCCATTGAAGCAGATGAGAAATTAATTTTATCAGGAATAATGTAAAGAAAAAATATCAGCAAGTTTTTCAACTCTTCAAAACTCTTGGCGATTTTAAGTTAATATTCAGAAATTTATTTAGGAACGGTGAAGTATTGTCATCTATCCTTCTCATAGATCCTAAAATATATGACATTTTAGATTTCCGAGGGCAAAAATTCTAATCTAATTCATAATATTATGGCACTTTAAGATTATCCAGAGTTTATTACATTCCAAATGCCAAAAATGAGCGATTAAATCAAATTATATGTTTATACTTTAGAATCAATAGAAAATTTTAATATATACTAAAAATAGTAAAGAAAGAGCAGCATAAACATGGACAGATATTTTAAAGAAAAAAAATCCACAAGTTCTGTGGTCATACCAACTATACAAAACACCAGAGAGACAACAGAATGACCATAAGCAGAACTTGGTTGGTATAAAAACGAATATACAAACAAACCAAGAAAACTGGGAAATATAGTAGTAACATTCATGGGTGTCACCAGACGGCGGAGGGGAGAACGGGATGGGTAGACAGACACCTAACAGGTGCAGTGTGCACCCTTTGGGGGATGGACACACCTGAAGCTCTGACTTGGGTGGGGCAAAGGCAATATATGTAACCTAAACATTTGTGCCCCCGTAATATGCTGAAATAAAAAAATAATAATAAAAAAAGTATGTAAAAAAACTGGGAAAAAGTTTTGTTTCATATAAAGCAATGAAACAGAAGAAATACTATTTCTAAGGACAGTAAATACTTCTTCCTCTTTTAAAAATGTCATAAAGTTTTATATTTTATATTACTATTAAAAGGGAATTTAAGGGAAAAATCATGTGTAAATACACCATCTTGTATATATAGGTATGATATTACATATGGCAAGACATTTCTAAAAAAATAATAAGTAATTTTTTAATACCCATAACCTGAAACTTAGTACATAGTAGGCCTCTGGTTCACTGCTTTACAGAGCTTTCAAATGTGATGTTTGAAAATAAAAATGGCAAGTCAGATAATAAGTAATGTTAAGAAAAAAATGCATCTTAGAAAACTTTTATTTGTAAGACATGGTGTGATATATAGAAACCAATCATAATTCACATTATTATGGTATGTGTTTAGCCACCAAATGATCCATTAAAATGAAACAGAACTTGCTCTATCATAATTTTAATTTTTTGGAATGAGTCTCTTATCTTTGGTAATTCCTTCAGATCTTTAGTGGAAACAAAATCTGAATACCTTATTTGATATGGAACCAAAACACAGAAACTCAGGAGGGATGTCAGTGGCTAAACACCACCAAATCAACAGAGCATCTTTATGGAAATTGAATTATATGTGAGAAGGAAAAATAATAGATCAAAAGAGAGGGACAGAGAGGAAGGATTCCAGCACAGACCAGATTTGTTATTTCATCTTTAGTTTCTAACACAGTGCCTGTCACAGATCAAGCGCACGCCAAATACGTGTTGAATAAATGTGTGATTCAAAGATAACTAAGTTTCAAGAGCACATCAGTGACGAAGGATGACTATAAATGTAGACCGGATATTCCTAACCAGATGGCTGGCCAGGTGAGGCCCAAACCTTTCAAATACTGCAGTGTTGATTCTCAGACACAAAACCTTTTGAAATTCTCAAATTTATTTTAGGATCTGAGAATTATTGTTTTTAATATTCCAAACTATGGCATTATCTTTTCTTTTTTCTCCCTAAAATGAAAAGTCTGATGTTTGGTGAGAAGATAAAAAGTCATTTAGTGACTAAAAAGAAAAAAAAATAGACTATTAACTCTAAAGTGGAATTATAGGACAATGAGTTATTTCTACTTCTGAATGAAATTAGGAAAATTATTAGCATCATTAAAATAAAGACCTGGACTTCAAGGTTTGCTTACTTAAGAGCAAACTTTGCTCACCTAGTAAGCAAACTTGCTTACTCTTGATAGTTTGAGATGAGAGTGTTTCTTAAAATAATGGTTCATAATGTTCTAGGTAGAGTTCTTACATAGCTTTGTAAAAGAACAATGCCCACTTTTATGTATTTTATGAATTTCTACATTTTATTTTGTTTTTCTATTGTACATATCTAGAAATAAACTGATCATGTTATACTTTCCTTGTATCCATTGAATTTACTAAAATCACACATTAATTATAATAGCTTATAGCTCAATTCTTTTGGATATTCTATGCTATCAAGTCATCCATGAATAATGGCAGTTTTATTTCTTCATTTTCTAAGCTTGCCTTGCTGTACCACTTAGGGCTTTCAGTGAAATGTCAGAGAGAATTGGTAACGGCCAGCATTCTTGTCTTACTCCTGATCTCAAGGGAAAGCGTTCAATATTTCACAATGAAATGTGAGGTTTCCTGCAAGATTTTTTACAGATATTCTCTACCAGATTAATGAAGTTCCTTTTTATTCCAGGTTTGCTAAGGAAGTTTTCATGAACAAAGGCTGAATTTTATAAATTGAGTTTTCTGCATCGACGGTGATGATTTTATTATTTTCTCCATTATTTTAATATGATGAATTAAACTGATTATTTTTCTTTTTTTGAGTTATGGAAGTATTACTATAACATGCACACAGGAAAGCAAAAAAATCTTAACTGTGTAGCTCAGTGAAGTTTGACAAACAAATCTAGAGTGATCAACTCTCAGATGAAGAAACAGCCATGGCCAGGACACCTGAAACACCCCCTCACCCCTCCGGTATAGAGGCTGGGTAACTACTGTATAGACTTCTAATGCCAGAGATCAGTTTTGCCTTATTTGCGGGGAGGGGAGAATCTGGCTTTTTTCATTCAACATTATGTTCGTGTGATTAATCCTGGTTATTGCAAGCAAGTAGTTGTAGTTTATATATTTTCATTGTTGGATAACATCACGTCAAATGGATATGTGTTGATTTATTTACCCATTCTGCTGATGGACATTTGGCTTACTTATTTACATATGGATTTATTTATTTATTGTTATGATGAGTTCTCTGGAAGATGCACACAGGTGCGTGCACACACACACATACACACATATACACATGCACATATTCCTAAGAGTAGAATTTTTGGATCAGATACTATGATGTATTCAGCTTTAATAGATACTTTTCAATAGTTTCTCAAAGCGATTGTACTAATTTACACTTTCATCATCAGTGTGGGAAAGTTCATAGTAGATTCTCACTAAATAACAAGTATTATTGTCATTATTATTGGAGAACATCCTTTTCTCCTACAGGTATTATAGAGGACAACACAATAGGGATGGCCTCAGGTCACATGAAGTGGACTATATGGCATCTGGTACCTATTATTTTTTTTTCCTAATGTTGAGCATATTACCTTGCAAGCAAGTAACTGTCAAGTAGTATTAATCCAATGGAAAGGGGTTACTAAAGATCTCCTTCCTAACACATGGATTGTGGAGTGAGCAGATACACAGGTACCATATTGGTGGACGTGGGAAACCTGTAAGCATCATTCTAGACAAGAGTGGTGGGAGGATGAGAGAGAAAAATAAGGAAATAGATGATGGAAGGACCTTGAAGATATGTTCCCTAACTCAAATTTTTTCTTAGGGTTGTTTGTGATAAACAGTCGATGTTGATTATTCCATATGTTATTATCATAGAATACTGTTTTAAAACTGGGATGATTGGGGGGTAACCTTGGAATGACAGGGGGAGGTCCCAGGTATAGGAATTCAGCTCTCCTGCCTCTTTGTGTACCCACCACTCCTCACCACAATCAACGGGGCATTTCTACCCATTTCAATGGACTACTGTGAAAGACTTTATTCAACAATACTGTTTTGCTAACAAAGGAAAGGAAACCATGGATACAGGAATACTTTCCTTGCTAAATGCTAAGTTCTCCATCTCCTACCTCAACAATCTGTTGACTTTTTTTTGGTTTTTCTTTTCAACTGTCACATCATAATGCAGGAGCATGTTTATCTCAGTACAAGAGTCATCCTGACACATAGTTCATTTTAAATTTAGTTTTGTTTTGAATCATAGCACCCCTTTGCTTATAATTTTTGTCAAAGAATATTATCTATTCTTTCAGTCTTTCAGTGACACCTGTGTGATATTTTTAACTTTCCTAATATCTGCCATTTTTTGCACCATGTTTTATGTGGAATGATCCCCATCTTAGACAAAGCTCTCTTTTGGGGATTTCTGCTGCTCTTGGTTTCAGAATGGCAATTGCTCTGATGGTGGTTCACCATGTTTTATAGCAGCAGAGTTCCTTCAGGGAGTCATATTCTTCCAGTTAGAGTCTCTGCTGATTTTGATTTCATAAAATAGGCTCGGTTCCATTTTAAGGACTGGGATTTTCCAGCTTTCCATGCTTTGTTACTTGAGGGTTCTAACCCCCGAATGGGTGGACTGAGACTTAAGGCAAAATATAGCAACAGAAACTTATAACCAGTGTATAATATCAGACCCACTTTAAAACATCTCAACTCTGATATCATAAGGAACCAGTTCTGAGAGCGGTGGATATAGCTTCATGAAGACTTGCCATAACACTACTAATAAATGGCTGTGAAAATAACTCCTTGGTAAATTGTCTATGTGTTTAAACTTTAAAACAAAATCAAATATAGTCGTAGGCCATTCCCCTAAAATTATATTTTTCATTTTCAGTCAACAGTTTAAGTCACACTCAGTGATAATGATATCATTACTCAATGTAATTTATCATTATTTGCAGTCTATATATTCATGTCTATAAAATTTCTTCTTTTCCTACTTTAAGTTTCTGGTTTTAGCACCTTTCCTGACACAAGAATGGGACACATCTTCTCAGCATCATTAAGATGCTGCCTCTCTTTGTAACCGAAGGACAAGACGACAGGTGCTGTTGGAAATTCAAGTTGTGGTGCTAAGAATCATAGAATCCCTTAGGCGACTACCACTCAATTTAAAAGTTAAAACATTTTTTCAAATCATCAGGTATTTGCTTTCTCATGGGACAGTGTGGTATTTGCACAATCTTTCCAGGAAAGAAACTGATAAAAATCTACACATGTAGTATTTGCTGAATAAGATTGTTTTGCTATTAACATGCTGTAGAGTGAGACCACATGGTATGTATATAGGTCTGTGATCTTCATGTCTGAGGGATTTGTCACTTGGCCTAAGAGTGTTGTTGGTACCACAATATTACAACTTTCTAGGCAGTGGTAGCAAAGTGAGTGCATGGTTAGCAAAGTGATCATAGAGGTAGAGCTCTGATTTTGCATGGTGCCAGCTGTCTTGCTGGAGGAACACCACAGCAAGGGCGGCCAGAATTCTACGTGTTCATAGAAGCTGTTGCAGAAAGCATTGTTCTGTGTGGCTTTCTTTCTAACACATTTATTCCCTCACTGTACTCAGCAAACACTTGGAATCATTTTTAAAATTACAACTTCCGATTTAGTTTTCCAGTTGCATTAAGAAAAGGCAATGAGGTGGGTTTTTTTTTTTTCCTCCATATCAGAAAGGATATTTTCTACTTTTCTTATTTAATACCTTTACTTTTACAGGGTTACACATGCGCCAAGGGCCTTCAAATATTTGGAAATGATGTTTCAAGTTTGTTAAATCATACATATATATATATATATATATATACACACACACACATACACTTTTTTTTTTTTTTTGAGACAGAGTCTCACTCTGTCACCCAGGCTAGAGTGCTGTGGCATCAGCCTAGCTCACAGCAACCTCAAACTCCTGGGCTCAAGCGATCCTCCTGCCTCAGCCTCCCGAGTAACTGGGACTACAGGTGCTCCCCACCACACCTGGCCAATTTTTTTCTATTTTTAGTAGCGACGGTTATCTTGCTCTTGCTCAGGCTGGTCTTGAACACCTGACCTCAAGAGATCCTCACAACTCAGCCTCACAGAGCGCTAGGATTACAGGCATGAGCCACCGTGCCCAGCCCATTAAATCATATTTTTTGTTTGATGGAACTGTTGAAAGCTGCACTGTGCCAGTCCCTTCAGAATACATTCATACCCCTCATTCGTGGCTTTACTTTCCACAGTTTCCATTACCCACCATCAACTGCAGTCTGAAAATATTAAGTGGAAAATTCCACAACTAACACAATTCATCAGTTGTAAATGATGCACCGTTTGTGAAGAAATCTCACATCGTACCTTGCTGTCTAGTGTGATCCCACCTGGGATGTGACTCCTCCCTTTGCCTGGCACGTCCACACCATAGAATATTCTACCCACCAGTCAGTCACTCAGTAGCCCTGTCGGTTGTCAGACTGACTGTCACAGAATCACAGGGCTTGTGTCCAAGTCACTCTTACTTGGACAATTCAGATATGTCAAAAAGAAGTCCTGACGTGCTTCCTTGAAGTGAAAAGGTGAAAGTTCTTGACTTAATAAGGAAAGAAAAAAAAATCATGCTGAGGTTGCTAAGATCCATAGTGAGAATGAATCTCTATCCATGAAATTGTGAAGAAGGAAAAACAAGTCTCGCAGATTTATCACTATGGCCTGTGCTTTCAACTTCCATTATTGATTAATTCAGCAGAGCTTCAAAATTAAAACAAATAGACATTAATTAAAAATGACTGAATGGTTTAAAAATATATGACTTGCCATCCCAACTATCTAAAATTAACATCTAGGCCATTACACTCGGGGAGCAATTATGAACGTTGGAAAGTGGCGTGCACACAGAGGCAGCATGGATTTATTTTAAAATCAGCTTAACTGTTGCCAATAAAACAAAGTGAGGGGAGAAGACATTTATCTTCCACACATGGAGTAATTCTAGTGTTTTGTGACACTCTTGATGAAGCAAACAATTATAGCTTCTTATCAATTTGGGAGAAACTCCCCAAACCCTCCACGCGACCAGCACAGCCACGCAGAAGGAAGAAACCTGATAGTGTGTCCCGGGTGATGTCATTGTCACATTGGTCTGGGTAAACTTCATCATTAAAAATGGAGAAATTTCAGTTATTGAGGGAAAGCATAAGAAAATGGACACATTTAAATCTGCTGAAAGTATTTCCAGGCTGGCCTTTGTCTCAGGATCTTGGTTTTTCTCCTAGATAGCTTTAATGAGTATTATTACAAAAACCCGAGGACATGGAAACTAGCAATTGAATGTGCTTTACATAGCACACTTGTCTAAAGAATTTATCAAAATTTTAAACTCAGTAATTTTTTGATGTAAAAGAGAATGTAGAAATAAAAACTGATAAGGGAAGCAAAAAAAGAAATCACAGGTGAGGGAAAATAACAAAATAGTGAAAAAAAGGAAAGAGAGAATGAAGAGATGATTCACAAAAGGAGCTGTAACAATTAACACTTAATCATGAATAATCAAATGCATTCAAATTAACATAGCAATATTAACAATTTCATTGACATTTATTTAGAGCTTACCTAATGCCTAACACTGTTCTGTGACTCCATATGGATTAACTTAGTGAGCCCTGACTCGGGCCCTCTTGGGTAATTGCAGTTATTATTCTTATTGCCAATATTTAATAAAAGAAGGTAATACACATGGTTGGAGAAGGCACAGTGCATTTGTAATCGACAATGGAAAGTAGAACAAATATTTTGGAAAGTACTTTGTTAGCGGGCATTGAGAAACTTAAGAATGATTGACCCACTAATTTCCAGTTAAATCAGCTCTCCAAAGGAAGCAATCTTGTATGTAATAACATTTCCATAATTTGAAAATGTTTCAATTAACACACCGTAACAGCAAGTCAGAATTTTATGCCGGCTTGAAAAAAAATCATTGCACTTAAGAACAGCGCAAACTTGTAAAAATGAGTATAGTGTAATAACTGAAAAATGACAGTACATATAATTATAAAGTCAGGGAATAAATATAGAAGGGTATTTTTTCTAGATATTGGAATAGGGTGAATTACATGCCTTTCTGAATTTCCAAGGTTTTTACAATTAAACAACGAAAAGTCAGGTGGGATAGATTGATTGCCTCAGTGGTCCCCAAATAGTCATACTTCCCTGTATCCAAACCCTTTCTTACTGCCTCCCCACACTTACTCTGGCCTTATGTGACTTGCTTTGGACAACAGGACAGCAACAAATTGGATGCAAGCAGAGCCTTGAAAGACATCAGCTCATTTCTGAGCTCTCTTTTGCTTGTCTGTGATCACCAAGCGAATATTCCATGACAAAGGTGTGCCAAAGAAATGTGGTGCAGAACTCCTTCCTCCTAGCTGAGGCCATCCTAGATCTGATAGCTGCCAGCCAACAACCCAGCTACGACAGACACCAGACCCTTGAGCAAACTCACCCTGCAAGTCTGGCCCAGATCCACAGAGCTCCCTGCTGACATCGAGGCTCATGAGAATTAAAAAACAGCTGTTGTTCACACCACTGAGAAGATGTGGGGTCATTTGTTATGCAGCAAGAACTAAATTACATAGGAAGAATTTAGATTTCAGAGTTTTACTGAATAGTAAATCCAGATTTAAAAGCATTAACAAAGAGTTATGCAAAATAGTTCATTATTAATTTTTAAAAACCATCCCTATGTATGTTCCAATGTAACCTGGCTTTATATCCTCCACCTATCTAACTGGGTACCTCCACTATCTTTTTCTAACCACTATGTTTGTGATTAGATTCTTTCTCAAGGCACCCTCAGCTTCCTTGGACACCCTGGGCTTCATATTATCTAGTGAGCCTCATAAAATTCTCCATGTTCACCAAACCCTTAAAATTCATGAGGAGAGCTGATTTCACTGAGCCTCTGCCCTCCTTGCTGCAAGCTGACTTTGTTTACTTTTCGCTGAAGATCAATGAGACTTTGGCTGCAGAGTCTCTGGCTGTTTCTTCCCTAGCCGAGCCATCATGCCTTGACCGACTGTCACACTCCGGTGAGCTGATGTCTTCATTTCGGGTGAATCTTGTCCCCATGACTGACTTTCTCCTGCCCCCTGTTTCTGCTCCTGCCCCTTTGCTTGCCTTTCCAAGCCTCCCTGGTTTTTGGGGCTCCACCCCAGCCTCTCTCCTCCTGGCCCGTAAAGAGCCTTCGTTCCCGTTTCTACCTCACCTTCTTTACTTCCATTGACTTCTGCATCCCTGGCCGACAGCCCACTCCAACGTCCCATGCCGTACTATGCGTTCATTCGCCACATACTTATGAAGTATTCATGGGATGGGCGGTGTTTTATGGGCTTTGTGTATGAATCTAAGCTGAATAATGAATATATCCTGATTCCCCAAAACAAAACAAAAAGCAAAATCCAAACCTCCGATTTAACGAGTATGTGAGCATGTAATTTGGAAGCAATGGATTAGTAACAGTCAAATCAAAGACATTTATAAACTTCTGTTTTTGTCTTTTGTTTCTATTTCTTACCTTTCCCATTCCATCAAGAGTGTGTGTGTGTGTGTGTGTGTGTTTGTGTGTGTGTGTTTGAGGCTACTTTGATTGCAAGGCTGAACTAATTACCGTGTTGCCCTCTGCAGTGTGCAAAGCCACCTGGCTCTGGGCTGAGACGGGTGTGCTGGTTGGATCAAGGTCATGTGCAGAGGTGGCGGCGGTGTCAGGCATACATCATGAAGCCTGGTCAGCTATGGCAATAATTAATCACTGTCCAGTTATGAGAAGAAGAGACAGTGAGGTCAGAAAGCACATGCAGTTGTGCTGGAGGAAGCACAGGGGTGTTTTTCACCGAGGCGGGGAGCAACACTGATCCATCCCCGGGCTCTGTCCACAGGCTGCACTGTGCTGTGCACCTCTGAGCCTTGTTTTCTTAAAGATTGGTTGATCTGCATCTACTTGGAGGGAAAAATTGCCCAAGTCAAATAAATTCCCTCAAAGGTGCTCTTCAGAACAAGCCCATTACGCGTCCTGGGTCTAAGGGTGAATAAAACTCATTATGACCTTTCCGAATTTCACTTTTATACCTGAATAACTGTGGTTCTTATCGCTTCATCAAGAAGCAGGGAATTCCCAAATGGTCCCGATTGTTCCCTTTGGATCAATTAACTCGATAGATTATGTACGTGCGTGCATGCAGAAGCATCCTAAGCCAAATTGATTTAGTGAGAGTGTGGTTTGGCCTTTTCCCACAGAATTTTATTCACCTATGGATCGATGACTGCTTTCAAATGGACTTTTTATGCTTGGTGTATTCCCTGTGTTTGGGAGAAATGTTGGAAGGTATCTCAGTACCCAGAACTATTCCTTTCAGGTTAACATAGTATCCAGCTTGTGCCCAGTTCTCAAAAATTAGTTATTAAATTAAATGAAAATTTAAATGCCATATATGACCACCTTAGGTAACTGGATACAAAAATTAAGTTTTTAAAAAGTGCACAGAAGTTGTAAAAATAGGATATGCTGTAATAGTCCTCAGGTAGCAGCATAAGAATTGCCCGGGGCCTTGTGAGAAATGCACATTCCCAGTTCCCACCCCTACCCACAGGATAAGAAGCACTGGGAGTGAGGCATCACAAAGTATTTTTATAAGTTTTTCTGTGATGCGCACTCAAGTTTGAGACCCCCTAATTTGAGTGAGTAGTCTCTTTTCAACACAGTTGCAAAATTATTTATTCTAACTTTAATTTTATACTTTTCCAAACAAATGGAGAATGCACAACAGAATAAAACTATATTAGAAATGAAAAAGAAATAGTTCCAATTTCAAAATCCCATATCCATAGGTATTTAAATATTTGAAGGTTTTTGTTGTTGTTGTTCGTATCTGAACACAATTTGCAACCAGTTTTAAAACGTGCATTGGGTCACTTGGAACATTTCTAATTGGTTTGGATTGGTCGTTAGATAACGTTAGGAAAGAATTGTTGGTCTTCTTTGTGATTATGGCGATGAAGATGCAGAAATGTGCTGGAACACGTATGTTTGAAAGGATCATCACTATAAATACACTCAAGGCAGATAAAATGGAAAGTTGTGAACTTTAAACATGAATATTAAAAACACATGTTTTTAATGGTTTTAATGAAGGTGAGACACAACAGATAAAAAATTATTCTATATAAATAATACAAATCAGAGTAACAATCTTTTTAGGATTCTAGAGGAGAGTTTAAGAGTGTCAAGTTAAAATATGAGGAACTATATAAATAAATGTATTGCTACTATTTATATTCTAAGTACACCCCTGACAACAACCCTCATTAATATTTGTCTGTTATATGTTATTCTGAACTTCATGTCAGAATCTGTGCCTAATCCTCTTTTCCTCTGTAGGACACCCATGGACGGTATTTGTGGCACCCATCTTGACACATGGTCAAGGTGAGATGAAGACAAATTAAGTAACTTATTTAAAATCTTTTAGCCAATAAGGGGTACAGTCAAAATTTATGATAAGTTCTCTTAACTCTCTTAAACATTTCCCCTAAATATTTTCTTAGTCACACCTATGTTTTGAGATTTCAGAATCAAAGTTCTAGGGAACAGATTCTTGCTACCTAATATGCATCTCAGGGAAGGAGCCCATCAGACATAGCTGCGCTTGTGGCCTGAATGCAGTACCACTGTCAGGAGCCATTTGTCAACACACAAAAGCACGTGCACATACACAGCTTACCAAACTGAGGTTGGTAGTAGAGGTGGGGAGGGCTGGGAAGAAGCAAAACAAAGTCTTTATGAATATGTAGTCTGAAAGATCCCTAGAGAACAGGTGGATGTTAACGCCCAGAATCTGGAGAAAAATATTATCAGCAAAATGCTATAATTTTTACAAAGAGACACAAGGTCAATTAGAAAAAAAATGACTAAGAATTAAATCTAACCTCTTTACCATGACCTCCATGAGCCTACAACATCTGGCCCCTTCCTGTCACCTTGATTCCTTTCCCACCTCTCTCCCTCTATCCTCTCAGCCCCAGTTAACACCCAGAGATAGACAGTGCATCTGCCTCAGGGCCTTTGCACTTGCTCTTACTTTTGTCTGAAATGCTCTTTCCTCCAGATACCCACAGGGTTTCTCCTTCACTTATTTCAGGTATCTGACCAAGTTCTAATCCCTTAGAACGTCCTCCACTGGTAACACAAGCTGAAATACTGACCCTATTTTTCCTACACTTTTTTTTTTTTTTAACAGTGCTTTGGCTTTTTTTTCTAAGTTCATCTCACTACCTCACACTGCATCACACGTTTAGTTGACAATTTCTTGCGTTTTTCTTCCATTAGAATGTAAGTTACACGAGAAGAGAGACTTGTCTCTTTCTTTTCTCTATCAAAACAAATGAAGTGACTAGAACATACATATTTATTGAAGGAATGCATGGACTAAGTCAATCATTGTATGAATGAATGAATGAATCCTTACTTGGTGGGGACACTCCGCTGGCCTCCACTCAATGGTCAGAAAGTCAGGAGTCCAGAGGCCACTCTGGTTTCATTCTCTTGTCTTCCAAATATGCTTCTATTTCTGTTTCTTGGGTCTAGCAGCACACTTCTGCCCTCTCAGCACCTGAATCCTTAAACCTCAGAGTTGCTCTCTCCTCTCCATCTTTCTCCTCCACCCCATTCGCAAAGTCTCACCAATTCTTAAATCGGCACCTCATTTATATTTCTGCTGCTCTAGATACCCTTCACTTACTCTGTTGCTTAACTTCCTATTGCTTTAGCAGATTAGGTGTGTTAGACTCAATGTCAATTCATGAAATAAAAGGCAAGAAAAATTATCAAAAACATTTGCTGGAAGGGGGCCGATATTTTTCCGATAAATAGGCAGTTATTTCCTCTACAATTTGCTACTATGTGTAGCAGAAAATTTCTGGCAGTGAAGACAGAAAGGGAAATAAAATGAATCATATATTTCTTAATTACTCAATAAAAGGAAGCATTCCTTCTCATAAATAAGAAAAAACTTTTTCCGATGCTAAATTAATGAATTACAAAAACCTTTATATGAGGATTATTAAACTCCATCATAGGCAATGTTTCGTACAACGGCTTGAAAAAAAGGTCAAAAGCATATTTATATACCTCCTTCCTTAATTCACCTTCCTTACTCAAGCCTCATATATGGCTTTGTTTATGATAGGCAAATGGATTTCAATAAACGAACATGCTTACACAATATATGAGAACAACGTAAAAATACAAAACAATCATTCTCAAAGTATGACTCTCCTTATCCAACTAATACTTGCATAGGATGACCATTGTGGATAAAATGAATAGCATCCTCCCCCCAAACTTTATGCCCACCCACAACCTCAGAATGTGATCTTATTTGGAAATAAGGTCCTTGCAGCTATAATTACTTACGATAACGTCATACTGAATTAGGGCAGACGCTAAATCCAACATGACTGATGTCTTTACATGAAGAGGGGAATATGGACACACACACTCTAAGGGAATGTAGGTGAAGATAAAGACAGAGATTGGAGTGATGTCGCTACAAGCCAAAGAACACCAGGGATTGCTAGAACCCCCAGAAGCTAGAAAGAGGCATGGAACAGATTCTCCCTCGGATGTTCCAAAAGGAACCAACTTGCCAAGACCTGGATTTCACAGTCTAACATCCAGAACTGTGGACAGAGTACGTTTCTGTAGTTTTAAGCCACACACTGCATGGTAATTTTTTTTTTGGCAGCCCTAGGAAATGAATATAATAACAAAAGCAAAAAAAAAAAAAAAAATTAGAGGACTTATGAAAAGAAGTAGCTCCCCCTTCTTCCAGGTCTCCAGCAGATATAATCTTTATCATTCCTGTTGCCAGTTATTCTAGTCATTCTAAATAGTATGTTTTATAGTATATTTTGGGAGGCTGACTGTGTAAGATGAAAAAATTAGCAGTCCTGCCTTTCTTCTACATCTCCTCCCCTACTTTTGCGTCTGCTATTAGTCTAGTTGAACGTCCTTTTTGTAGTT
>RJWJ010033388.1:0-17940 GCA_004363605.1 Indri indri | reverse complement strand
GGAACCCTAGAAACAGAAAATCAAACCAATGGAATAAAACAAATACTAAAATCCATAACTCAGAAAACTTTCTTTTAAAAAAGTCTCATTCTATTTAATTAAAAAGTTTATTTTAAAAAAGGTAGAGGGGGGAAAGATTAGAACATACATATTGAAAAGGCATATAGCATATTTGGCAACATTAACCCAGAACAATCAACACCAATAATCATTCTAGTGGAATTATAGGAAAGGGGGGATCCTTTTGCATCCAGTCTTTATAAGGGAAAAAAGATTAGATGAGCATCAGAACCTCTTAACTGTAACATTTTATATTTGAAGAAAGTTTAACAACATATTTACCCAAGAAAAAAACTCAAGAAACTAAGATATCATACAAGAAGGTTTGACATGGAGTCTGGTGGTAAGCATTAAGCATATTTAACTGTAAAACAAATAATAAGGGCAGAAATTATAAAATAATCTGTAAATGTGCTCTGATTATATAGATATAATGTAATTAACAATGTAGAATTAGCTGACTGATAACCTTAAATGTTGTATTTGGGAGTAAAAGACGTCACTTTGAATTAGAGCCTGGAGAAAGTGAGAGAATCAGTAAGAAAAGATTACCAAATAAACTCATTATAGCTTACGGAGGGGAACTAAGAGATGATATCTAATTTTTAAAAAGCCAAAGATATTAATTTTAAAAGCAAAAATTTTAACAAAAGTATAAGCCTTGCTACATATTAGAAGACATCAAAAAGAAAAAGCAAAAGGCTACATCATAAAAGTACACGCATGTATGTATGAATTAACAAATATGCATATAATGTACAAAATGATAAAACATCAAAGATTAGTAATATCAATAAACATAAATGAACTTAATTCATCCAATAAAAGATAAAAATTATCAGATTGGCTAAAAAGCAAAATCTAAGTCTATAATGTACACAAAAGTTACTTCTGAAACAGAGAGACTCACAGATATTAAAAATATGCAGACAGTTAAATATGCTAGACAAATGACTTTTATTGCAACTCTTTCAATCCAACACAAAACAAGGGTACAAAATTATAAGATCCCTAAATGACCTAATCATCAAAGTCCAACTTACAAATATATATCAAACTCAGAACCTCAACAAAACAAAATACACCATATTTATAAGTGTGCATGTCCTGAAAATTTATCACATATTAGGTCATACATACAGACAAAATCTGAATACAATATATAAATAATATAAGTTGGTTTTTTGACCAAAATAAAACAAAACTAAAATTTTTAAATGAAAAGCAAAATAATAATAATGATATTCAGCACTTTCACCTAGAAATTAATATCTTCTAAACTGTCAAACACTTGGATCAAAGGAGAAATACACAACAAAAATTCAGAATTTCTAGAAAACAAAATAATAAAAATATGTAATTAGAACTTATGAAATAAGCTAAAGTAACAATCATAGAAAAATTTATATCACTAAGTAATTTTTCATTAAAATCAAAACAAAATGAAATAAATTGTCTACTCAAATATATAGAAAAAAATGGAAGAAAACAGAGGGAAAGAATTATCGAGGTGAAAACAAATTAATGAGCTAAAAACAGGAATGCAACTCATCTAAAAGCTGCTTAATAAAACAAAATCTACCAAAGCAACAAACATTAGACATCTTAAGAAAAAAAAAGGGGGTACACAAATGTACAAAATAATAAATGACAAGTGGAAAAAATGCTAAAATAAAACAAAGCTAGTAAAGTTGCGTAATGTTAAGTGTGCTCAGCTCATAAAATAAAACGAAAAACTATTTTCACTATTCTATGAAAATGATTTTAAAAACCTAGATGAAGTAGATAATTTTCTATGAAAAAATACATTTTTCCAAATTTACCATAACTATTTCAGAGTGTACAAAATAAAAGTATACTTCCACTTTCTTTTATAAAATGAACATAACATTAAAAAACATTGTACATCATGAGAGACAAATTATGAGATTTTTGTATAATGGTTATTTTGATTTAATTTATTTTCTACAATAAAACATTGATAGTTGTTATATTCAGAAAAAATATAATAATTCATGCTAGATTATTTTAATTCTAAATTTTATTAAAGGTAAACTTTTTTCATATTTAAACTGTAATCTGTCTGGAATTTATTGAATAATGTGAGATAATTGCTTCTTTAATCACATTTAAAAAACATTATACAAATAAACTACAGAACAATACCTATGAATATTGATGTAAAATTTCAATAAAATATTAATAAGTGGGAACCAATACTGCATTTAAAAAGTATAGCATAAATAAGCAAGATTTATTCTAGGAAATCAAGGGTTTTTAAATATTAGGAAATCATTTAATATAATCTATCTCTTCAATATAGATAAAAAGAAAAATCATATGATAATCTCAATAGAAATGATCCTTTTAGGATAAAGTATTTGACATACCCAATACTAATTCATGATTTTTTAAAAAATGCTAAATGAAATAGCTTTTATAAAAACATATATATATATATTAATATATATAACATATGTGTGTATATATCCATATCTGTAGATAGATATTTCAGCCTTAAAATTAGCATCTTTTATTTTATTTATTTGATTATTTTACAGTTATGTTGATTTGTAACTTTTTTCTTCTTTCCTTTTTTAAATTTCAAAATATTAAGGGGGTACAAATGTTTTGTGACATGGATACCTTGTATAATGCTTAAGTCAGGGTTTTCAGTGTGCCCATCACGAGAATAGTGTTCGTTGTACCCAACAGGTAAGTCGATAGGTAAGTTTTAATCCCACACATCCACTCCCATTCTCCCCCTTTCTTAGTTTCTCATGTCCTTTACATTGTTTTGTGGCCATACATACCATGGTTTAGCTGCCACTTATTAGGGAGAACATATGGTGTTTGGTTTTCCATTCCTAAGATATTTCACTTAGAACAATGGCCTCCAGTTCCACTCAAGTTGCTGCAAATGACATTATTTCATTCCTTTTCATGTGTGAGTAGGACTCCATGGGGTGTGTGTGTGTGTGTGCTTGTGTGTGTGTACACCACATTTTCTTATCCACTCATGAATAGATGGCCACTTAGGTGGATTCTACATCTTTGCAATTGTGAATTGTGCTGTGATAAACATTTAAGTGCAAGTATCTTTTTGATAAAATGGTTTATTTTCCTGTGAGTAGATATCTAGTAGTTGGATTGCTGGATCAAACAATAGGTCTGCATATATTTCTTTGAAGAATGTCCATATAGTTTTTCATAGAGGTTGTACTAATTTGCAGTCCCATCAACAGTGTATAAGTGGTCCTTTCTCTTTCCATCCACACCAGCATCTGTTGATTTTTGACTTTTTAATAGTGACCATCTAATAGGGGTAAGGTGGTATCTCACTGTAGTTTTAAATTGCATTTCCCTGATGATTAGGGGTGTTGACCATTTTTTCATATGTCTATTGACCATTAGTCTCCTGTGCAGTGAGTCTTTAAGCAGCTCCCTGATCAGTTCAGAGGCCTCCTGTGGTTAGGAGAACTCCCTTGAATCTCAAGTTGCAGTGTCCACAGGTGGGGTGCAAAGCCCCATGGATCTCTCCTCTAACCCTTCCCCATATATGGATTCTTCCCCCAGCTACCTTCCAATCTTGTTGAGTGGATCACCCTGCCTCTCTCTCCCCCACTTTCAGTGTCTCCAATTGCTTCTCTGATGATTTACAATGCTCTCCCCAAGACAGTCCATCCATGGGCGAACCTCTACCCACAGCCTTTGATCCTCTCCTTGGGAGCAGTGAGTGTAGGCTGTTTCTAGTCTACTATCTTGGCCCCCTTCTCAGGTGTAATTTATACACACACACACACACACACACACACAAAAAAAAAAAAAAAAAAAAAAAAAAAACCCTGCACATACTTAATGAATACAATTTGATGAGTTTGGACATAGGCATACACCTATGATACTATCATCACAATCAAGATAATAAACATATCTATCACCTCCAAGTTTCCTTGTGTCTCTTTGCTGTGTGTGTGTGTGTGTTTGTGTAAGAATACTTAACATGAGATCTACCATGTTAACAAATTTTTAAGTTCACAATCTATATTGCTAACTATAAGCACTATGTTGTACAGTAGATCGTTAGAACTTATTTATCTTATATAACTATAACTTTATACCCATTGAACCCATTCCCCCCTCCCTCATCCCTGGTAGCCACCATTCTGTTGTCTGCTTAGATAAATTTGGCTATTTTAGATACTTCACATAAGTGAAATCATGCTGTACTTTTCCTTCTATACCTGGCTTATTTCTAGAACAATGCCTTCCAGTCTCATTCATGTTGTGACAAATGACAGAATTTCCTTCTATTTAAAGGCTGAATAGTATTCCATTGTGTGTATGTGTGTGTGTGTGTGTGTGTGTGTGTGTGTGTGTGTGTGTGTATTCCACATTTTCTTTATCCATTCGTCTGTTGGTGGACACAGGTTGATTCTATATCCTGGATATTTTGAAAAATGTTGCAATGAAATGGAAGTCCAGAAATCTTTTTGACATCCTTATTTCAAATCTTTTGGATATATACCCATAATTGGGATTACTGAATCATATAATATTTCTATTTTTAATTTTTTAAAAAAATCTCCATACTGTTTTTCATAATCACTATGCTAATTTACATTTTCACTAATAGTGTATCACGGTTCTCTTTTCTCCCCATTTTGACCAATGCTTGTTATCTTTCATCTTTTTGATAATAGCCATTTTAACAAGTGTGAGGGTGATAGCTCATTATAGTTTTAATTTTCATTTCTCTGATGATTAGTGATGTTGAGCATTTTTTCATATACCTGTTAGCCATTTGGATGTCTTCTTTGGAGAAATGTTTATTTAGGTCTTTTGCCCATTTTTAAATAAGGTTTTTTTTTTTTTAATGCTCCTGAGTTGTAGGAGTCGTCATTCATTTATCAGATGTATGGTTTGCAAATATTTTTTCCCATTCCACAGATTGCCTTTTCACTCTGTGATTGTCTCCTTTGCTGTGCAGAAGCTTTCTAGTTTGATGTAATCTTATTTGTCTGTTTTTGCTTTCGTTGCCTATGTTTTTGGTGTCATATCCATGAAATCATTTCCCTGACCAATGTCACGAAGGTTTTCCCTATGTTTTCTTCCAGGATTTTTCCAGGTTCTAGTATTATGTTTAAGTCTTTAATCCATTATAACTTGATTTTTGTGTATAGGGTAAGATAGGCATCCAATTTCATTCTTTTGCATGTAGATACACAATATCATTTTTTGAAGATACTGTCCTTTCCCCGTTCTGTGTCCTTGGCACCCTCGTTGAAGATCAGTTGATCATATATGTGTGGATTTATTTCTGGACTTTCTATTCTGTTCCATTTGTGTATATAAGGGGATTTCAAAAAGTGCATAGAAACATGAAATTGAAAGATAAAAATAAAAAACATAAACTTCATTTTTCAACACAAGCTCCATCAAGTTCAATAAACTTTGTAAGCAATGATACCAGCTATTTAGCCCATCCCTTGAGAACTGAGGGTCCTGGGAATTTAATAATGTCAATGAAGTCTTTTATACAATATTAGCTGAAGAAAAATGGGTGCTCTTTAAAGATTTTTTAAGATTAGGAAACAGACAGAAATCAGAAGGAACCAAATCAGGGCTGTGAGGTGGACGCCTAATGATTTCCCATAGAAACTCTCGCAAAATTGCCCTTGCTTGATGAGAAGAATAAACAGGAGGATTGTTGTGGTGGAGAAGCCAGGAACTTTTCTGCTAAAGCTTTGGCTAACTTTCTCAAAATATTCTCATGACAAGCAGATGCTATCATTCTTTGGCCCTCTGAAAAAGTCAATGACCAAAAAACTGTTGCCATGACCTTTACTCTTGATCTATCCACTTTTGCTTTGGCTGGACCACTTTCACCTCTCGGTAGCCATTGCTTGGATTGTGCTTTGTCTTCAAGATCACACAGGTAAAATCATGTTTGATCTCCCATTAAAATTCTTTGAAGAAATGCTTTAGGATCTTGATCCCACTTGTTTAAACTTTCCATGAAAGCTCTGTTCTTGTCTGCAGCCTATCTGGGCACAATAGTTTGGGCATCCATCGAGTAGAAAATTTGCTCAACTTTAATTTTTCAGTCAGAATTGCATAAGCTGAACCAGTTGAGATGTCTATGGTATTGGCTATTATTTCTGCTATTAATTGTTGATCCTCTTCTATTCAGGCATAAATAAGATCATTTTTTCCTCAAAAATTGCTGTAGATGGTCTGCTGCTGTGGGCTTCATCTTCAAGATTATCTTGTCCCTTCTTGAAATGAGTTATCCATTCAAAAGGCAAAAGATTTATGCGATCTGAAGAGAAACCAGAGTATCGAGTTATCCATTTATAAACTCCTGATTTCTTTGGGCCATTATCTCCACAAACTTTGTGTAAAGCATCAATGGTCTCACCATTCTTTCACCCAAGTTTCACCATAAATTTTATGTTGTTCTTATTTCAATTTCGGCAGAATTTATGTTGTTCTGACAGGGGTTCTTTTCAAAGTGATACCCTATTTTTCTTAGTGCCTCAAACTAGATCATGTCAAACATATTATAACAAGTTAGTGGAAGTTTAATTTGGTGCAAATAAATTTTGAAGTCCATGTATAACTTTTTCATAATATGCATTTTCCATGAACTTTTCGAAGACCTTTTTTCTTCCTTCTTTATGCCATTCATAAGGAGATTCTAGAGGCATTCTCAGAAAAATAAAGAATAAGACAAAAATCTTCTATCTTTACTGCTATTTTACTATTTTACCATATTGGGTCTATTTGACAAAACATTTAGTTATAAATGAAATAACAATTAAAAGCATAAGAATTAACAAGACATGAAAAACTGCCTCCATTTTTCTGTGGCATGATTAGATATTTAAAACAATCAAAAATACCAATGAAAATGGTCACAAGATTGGAAAGAAAATTAATATGCATAAATCCATGGCCTTCATAGATGCAAAGAACAATTAGAGCATACAACAGAAAATCCCACTTGTATATTAATAAGAATAAAATAGATAAGTATAAACTTAATAAAATATATGAAGCTTATGTCAGGAAAAAGTCTAAAATATTTTCAAAGACATAATAGTATGCTTAAAAAACCTCAGAGACATGCCATGTTCTTGAATTGGAAGACTCAATATTTTTTTAAAAATCATTTATTTTCCCTAAGGCAATATTATAAATGTAATGTGATTGTGACAAAAAAAAAGCCATCACTTTTTTTTCCTGGGGCTAGACATATTGATTATGAAGTTTATATGAAAGAATGAACAAGCAGATATAGCCAGGAAATTCCTACAATAAAGACCAATGCAGATAGAAGGTGAGAACAGAGGCTGGCCATATCAAATATGCAAATACATTGTACAGATGCTTAAACAAAACTAGTGTGGAATTTGTACATGAATAAACAGGTCAATGGAACAAAACAGAGAATCAATAGACTCTATACATATAAAAATTTAGTAGACAATAAAGGCAGCATCTCAATTAGTAGAGAATAATATGGACTTCATAGCCGGTGTTGTAAAAACTGGACAAACGAAAAAAGTTACATTTATTCTTTAAACCAAAACTAAGATAAACTACAAATTCAAATTTGGAATCATAACAAGTATTAGAAGAAAATATGGGTAAATTACTTTATAACCTACAAATACTTGCCTAATAGAAAATAGGGAAATTTTTTAAACTGTAATTCAAAATCTAGATTTAGTACAAGAAATGACCAATAAATAACATAGCAAAACACAAAAACAATGTAAAAATACAAATAACAAATGGGAAAAAACATATGTAACATAACACAGAAGTCTAATATCTTGTGTATGAAGAACTCCTAAAAACAAGAATTTAAAAACCAATAGCTCAGTAGAAAAATGGAGAAATTACAGGCAGTCCCTGGATTATAGATGACAAGACTTATGGTGTCCTGTGCTTAGGAATGGGTTCACAAGGGTCCCCATAAGGATAATTTATAATTAAATAATTAAATTAATAGTTTGGGAACTCGTTTCTTTCACATATATAAACAAACCCGCATGGCATAAGTGGTTTGCTGGCACAGTATGTTTACACTAGCAGCTAGTCTCATTGCTTATATGGGCGCTTATACACGGCATCATTTTCATCTTAATTTTATTGGATTTTGTGTGTCTGTGTTTACCCTATGACCATGCTTTCAAAGCAAAAGTCCATTGCAAGTCCAGGTGAGCCTCCAGTGAAGAGAAAGGTAATTACAATGGAAACAAAAGTAGAAATAATTAAGTCTTTGGAAAAAGGCCAGACACCATCATTTACTGAGAAAGAATTAGGCTACAGTGGCTTGACTATCAGAACACTTATAAAGCATAAAGTGAGAATAATGGAATACGTGAAAGGCGGTGCTACAATGAAAGCATCAATTATTAGTAAGCAGCATAGAGGATTAATTATTGAAAAGGGAGTTATTATTGATTTCCTTAGAAGATCAAAATAAATGTACCATTCTTATTAGCCTAGAGTTAGCGCAGGAAAAAGCCTGAAGCATTTTCAAAAGTTTAATAGCTGTGTGTGTAGAAAGTGAAGGTAGTTGTGATGAAGAATTAGTTGCAAGTAAAGGTTGGTTTAATTGTTTTTAAAATAGGGCAAATATGCATAATATTAAAGTGCAAGGGGAGGCAGAGAGTGCCAATGTAGCTGCAGCAACTGAATTTCCTGAAATGTTGAAAAAAAATATTGAGCAGGGGGATTATTTGCCAGAAGAAATATTTAACGTAGATGAAAGTGATTTGTTCTGGGAAAACATGTCTGGAAGAACTTACATCTCAAGAAAGGAAAGCCCACCAGGGCATAAAGCAGCAAAGGGCAGACTAACCTTATTGCTTGGTGGTAATGCATCCAGAGATGTTATGCTCAAGTTTAAATTGGTTTACAAAGGCTTACTGTGCAGGTAGTGGACACATCAGCTGCTACTAGGGCATTTTTGATGAAATAAAGAAAATGCCATACAAACAACACTAGACAGCTTTTCAAGAAACTGTCTTCAGTGGTAAGCTCCTCTCCTCCAGCAACAGAATCCAATCCTCACTCTCCAGGACTCACTCCAACCTCTCCAGCGCCATCTCCATCATCATCTTCTGATTAACGTTAGTCTAACTTCTTGCCTCAAAAATGTCCCTTCCAGTAAGCAAGACACTGATGCAACATTAGGTGAGTGTTAACCTTTAATATTCTTTTTGAAATTTCTCCAATCTCCTATCTAACCTATTTGTATAATATGTGTTTTTAGCTTCTGTTTGTTTGAATTAAAAGAAAGAACACAATAGTTTCTGTAACTTATTAATATAGTACAGGGGTATTATTATTATTATTATTATTATTATTATTATTATAGCATTACACTATATTATTATTATCACATAAAAGCCATTATAGAATTATTGTTATTATTTTTATTACTACCTTATATGCACTGTTCATCAAGAATCCGAGTTACATACAAATCCAACCTAAAGACGTTCTCAGGAATGTATCTCATCTGTAACCTGGGCGGACCACCTTTATGTGAAATACAGCTAATATTCAACATATGAAAATGATTCTTAGACATATGAAACATGCCTATCTTCACTCAAAATTACAGAAAAGCCAATTAAATTATACTGAAATAATGTTTTTAACTCCCCAATTGTTAAAAATCTGAAAGACTGACAAAATGCTCTACATTGGCAGTTCTAAGGAAACAAACTCTCTCATTCGCTGTCAGAGTAATGCAAAACGATGCATCCTATAGAAAAGAGTTTGAAAACATTTCGCTAAATTATCTACGTACCTATCCTTTGACTTGGTGATCCTATTTCTAGATTTTAGCCAATATATAAAATATACTATAAGAAAGGCTATTAATTTTGACGTTAATTAAATATCCATCATCAGGTAATTGGTTGAATAAACTATAGTACTGCCACTCAAAGCAGTGCCTTGAAGCTGTAAAGAGGAATGAAAAAGATTTCTATGTCTAGATAGATAGATAGATAGGTAGAGATAGAGATAGCTCCAGGGTATATTTTAAGTAAAAAAAAAAAGAATTACAGAATGTTATTTATAGAAAGGTACCATTCTATAAATAATATGTGTGTAAGAAAGAGGGTGTGTGTAAGCATTTTTTAAATTTTCAAAATAGAAACTATGTAAATGTAAAAAAACTATGTAAATATTAAAAAAAACTAATAAAAGTTTGCCTATGCATTGAGTAGGGGAAAAGGGTCATTGGAAGAGGAACAGAAATGCAACTTCTGTGAATTTTTTCCTCACTTGACTTGGAACTATGTAAATATTTCATATAATTTAAAATTTTACTTCAAAAACAATAAAATACTGAAAATTACAAAACATATTGAAAGAATAACTGTCACCACCAGTGAATTTCAGTTTATATATCAATTAACAACGTAACTAGCTGCTTGAGTTTTCTGCACCCTCAGTTGCGATCATGTGTAAACTTTCCATGTGTTCCTGCAAATTTTCCCTGTTACGCATTAGCAATTATGGGCTTTAGAAAAGAAAAAAATACACGGATGCATGTGAAAAGCCACCCTGCTTCTAACTTCTCTCTCTTCCTTCATTTAAACGCTGAGGTGAGATTCATCTTGCTCTAACACTAATTTGATCCTATCACGTTACTCAAGAACCAACAGAAAGCTTAGTAGGTTACACAGATTTAAAAATTCCACAGACTGTATTTCATGGGGCTCTTCCAACTGCTTTTTATCATCCCAGCTTCACTTCCTTGCCATTATCCTCACTTGTTTCCACTCTGTCCCTCATCCCTCACAGCAAATTTCACTTTGTATCCAGCAGGACAACTCTCCAGTTCTGCCCTCCTCATGTCTATTCCATCATAGGTCCTTGGTCTCTCAAGCCCTCCTTATATGGTACCCATCCATGTCTCTTCCTTCAGTGAAAAATCCTTATTTCAATAAATCTCTTCATCAAATGCTGTAATTACCCCTCTGTTACTTTGGAAATGCATTCATTACCCAATATCTCTTCTACCCTACCAATGTAATTTTTCATTTAATTAGTACTAATTCTAGTTTCTCTTTATGTCCATATATACTACTTTTCCTTTCAGAGTAGAATCCCCACCAGTGCAGAAAAGTGTTTCTAGTGAGTTCTTCCACAGCATCAAGTCTACCATGGGTTGAAGAGATTTATACCAAGATCCCAGAAGTTCTTCTCTGGTAAAATAAGGGCCATACCCAGGCATTAATTAGCTGAGGGAATTTGACTAACTGTATTCTCTGACTGTTCTGGAAAAGATTGCATAATATTCATGAATTCATCTGTGCATCAAAATTGCTTTTAAAGCAAATTATGTAATTAATAAAGAATGTATTTGCACGTGACTAGGAACAAAATGACCTAGAAAATGAGAATAGCGTGAATATTTTAAAGAAGGTCACTTAGTTTGTGCCAAACCAGTATGATTGGAATCCAATGGTGACATAAGTTAGAGGCTGCATGTCAGCCTGAACACACAATTTCCTGGCCAGGGTAAGTTTGCATCACGCTTTCAGCAGACGCTTCTAATAATATGCACTCAGAAATAGGCATGACACTTTCTAAATATCTCCCCAGACACAGATGCTTTGACACCCTGGATCAAACACACTATTTGAAGACTTTTCTAAGAAAAATGTCATTGTTATAGTGATACCTAAAATCTGACATACTGCTTTTAATAATGTTTGTAGTTTCTTGCATAATATTGTACATTCTGCACTAGTTAGAATTTGCCACAGAGAAACAAAATTCTTTTTGCAAAGACTACTTTCAATTAAAGACAGAATTGAGAAGAGAACAGAAGAAAATAGTTCACGAAATGAGATGACTCTTTTTATGGCATAAAGACCATGATAAGTCATTGAAGTGAAAAATATGAAGTAAAGAATTTGAAAAGAAGAAAGAAATGTCAAAAAGAAAATGGTAAGAGATACATTTTGAAATATGATTTTTATAGCTTTAAAAGTTTAAATAAATTATTTCCAGATCTCGAGTTTTATATGAAAGTAGTTACTGGATTAAAAGTAACTTTGGTGATCTCTTGACCCTACCAAGCACAGCAGATAATCTAGAAATGGAGGAGTTCTGTGGTAAAACCAAAACATTCATCCCCTCACCACCCTGACTCCAACCCTAACCATAATCACTCCAACACACACACACACACACACACACACACACACACACACACACACACACACTGTTATCCACTAGGAAATAAACTAGTGGGACGGAAGAAAATGGACGGGGCTTGTGGAGAAGTAAAAGGGGAATGAGGTAGAGTTGGAAGAGATGATGACGAGGCCGTTAAATCAAGTTGGACTGTGAAATTTTAAACAGGACTGAAATAAGACTAATTATAAAAAATACATACAATTACACAATAAAATCAAAATATCATTCACCACCAAAAACTGAGAAAGTTTTAGTATATAGGGTTTAGTATACAGGTTTAGTATACAGATATCTATTGGAGGCAAGATATTAAAAAAATAATAAAACTTACTTACGTGTCTATCACAGTGAGTTACACAGTTAGATTTACACATTCCAAATCAACTTAACATTTGGAAATTCAACGTTTTCACTTTGTCAGGAAAAGAAATTAATTTAGGTTGAGAAAATAATTAGATTAAAAGCAACAGGAATAAATTCTCTCTAGAAGTGCCGCCTTCGAAATTTTATGCCTAGAAGTTTCATGCTAAAATTTGAATAGGACTTTCTACTCCCCTAGTAATTAGGAAGACTGAGGATCCTATTCTTTTTCAATAAGAAAATTAAATATGTTCTTCTGAGACTTTTAGCTTGAGTATTAAAATTTGGACTGAATTTGTCATTAATGATCAACAATATATTCAACTGCCACCAATTAGAGACTCTTGGAACAGCAATCTTTGAACAATAACAACAAAAATGAATGTTGGGAGAAAAGAATAAACACAAGTACAGTATCACTTTGTAAGTTTCAATAAACATTTGCCAAGAGCCTTGAATGAAAACAGAACCCATCAGTTTAGTAAACATAACATCAAGCTGAAGAGCTTTTAATACAGACATCTGTTAGCTAGTTACTGATGGACCTTAGACATATGCACATATATATGTAAGAAAATATACACAGAGCCCGCTTGAGTTTCCCTCATATATCATTCCAAAAGGAAACTGTAAATTTTATATCTTACTTATATGTACTGCCATCTCTCTCAATAAATGTTTACCAGCTTGTCCTTGAAAAATGCCTTATTGCAATTTTATTTTAAAGAAAAAGTTAATAATAAAGGAAACGTATGAAATATAAATTGAAAGATAAACACTTTAAATTCTACAAATATATGAAACCTATTAAATAAAAAATAATAAATGAAAACACAAAAAATCATCTCCTCAAAGTAAAATATAAAAATTAATTGTATGTACCTATGCTTAAATTAGTCCATAGGATCCTTTCAGGGTATAAAATCACCATCTTAATTGGCAAATTCCATTCTATTACAGTAGAGTTTTCTTACCAGAGAGAGGGAGGAGAGGGTGACAACATCAGATTATCTTTGATGCTTTACCAAAACATATGCCTTGGGTCTAACAGAATCTCAGATATGAGAAGGGGAAGGAGATATTGATTTTGAGAAGCACTTAGATTTATTCTGCTATATCTGCTTCAGCCCACATCACCCACATTTGAGAATCATGGTTTTGAAATTTCCTAAATTGCTAAAATATATATTTAATTCAATTTAATACATATTTATGGGCACTTATAAGGTCTGCCTGTGTTTCTCCTGAAATTTTCAGCTCAAGGAAGCCTTCAATCACTCTCATCTCTCTCCACATACTTTTCCTCCCCGCTGTCTGATTAGGTGCCCCTCGTATCTCCTCTTAGAGCCCCTGGAGCATCAATCTAACAGAGCAGTTATCATACCCTTTAGCCTTTAATCCTTTGCTTGTTTGAGTGTAGATGTTCTTTACATGATGAAAACAAACAAACAAAAATCTAAAAGAATCTCTAATATAAGGAAAATACACACATAGTGTGTGATGGGTGAATGAGTTAATGCATTCACAAATTCAATGCATACTTCTTGAATGTCTATTATGTGTCAAGCACTATTCTAAGTACTGGGAATACTGTCTTACACACACAGAGAACAAGTAAATGAATGAGGAAGGAAGGAGGGAAAGAGAGAAGGAAAGTTAAATAACAATGAATAAGAAAGAAACGATCTTTCTTCTCAAGGACACACAGTTTAACAGGGAACACACCATCTCTTATTATTCCATCAGTCAGCCAGTCAGTCAGTCAACAAATATTTATTCAGCTCTACTTTGCATTAGTCACAATGGGAGACACACACAGCAGTGAACAAGAAGCTACAGGTACTTACCTCAGCAATCATAAGATCTAGGGCAGTGAACAGACAATGAACAAATAAACATACCAATGTGTAAGATAATATCTGGTAAATGAATAAGCACTGTGAAGAGAATAAGAAGGATGGAAACTAAGGGCAGGTGAGACAGCTACTACTTTATACAGGATGCGCAGGGTAGAACGCTCTGTACTGTTAAGTTTAAAAGATCCTGAGGTTCTTACACCACTCATGTATGGGATGGTGATAGTTGGGGAGGTTGGCATGTGTGGGGACTAGGAGTGGAAGTCTCTTACTTTCCACTCAATTTTGCTGTGAACATAAAACTGATCTAAAAAATAAAATCTCTTAAAAATACATGCATACATTCAAACATAAGGTTCAGAAATGAAAAAGTAGACACTGAGAGAATATCACAATTTATATTCTTTGGCATTCTTTATTAAATTTGTTATATTTGCAAAATTTGGTAACAGAAGTTCTTATGAAGAGAATTTAGGATAACAGACATATTCTATCATTCTCTGCAAAGCCACATTGTACCACCTATAAATTTTACTGCAAAACCCAAGTCCATTCTGCTGCCAAATGATGCCTCAAATTCCACTATAAAGCCACCAAATCAAACAGAAGACATGTAAGATTAAACATTTCTCTTTAGTAATGACTTTTCTATTCACCCCACCCTAAGCCCATCTGCTTTCCAGCTGTTCAGCCCCTCCCAATTCCCATTTTTAGAACCCCTTCATTAGTTTTTTTTTTTAAAGAAACCTAAATTCCACTATTATTTCTTAATATATAAGTAATTTTATACCTAAATACACCTCATGGCCTCAACTACAACTTACTATATTAAAAAAGTTACCCATATTATAATTATTTCTAATAAATTTCTTCTAAAATAACTGCTGTCTTCTACCCTAAGTTTGTTTCCAGGATCCACATTTGCAATCAATACTCTTAATACTAGTATACACTTGCCAAAATCTCTGGTCTTTGTCATAGACTCCACCCATTCATATTATCAATTCCCCCTGTTAAACAATCAGTCTCTCATATGATGTCAATTTTCAGGACTATAAAGGAAAGGGAGGAAATACAATTAAACATTGATTTTTATTTATTACTCTTTTTATTCTTACTCTCTCCAGATGTATAATTTCATCATAGCATTAATCCCTCCATGGCTTCATCTACCACCCTTATAGCAAGGTTCCCAAATTCATGATCTCTAGCCCCCACCCTTCTCACGATGTTGTTGTCAACTGCCTACCCGACCCTGACACCTGGTGTTCAGCCAACACCAGAAACTCCACAGGTCTGAAAAAAACCCTTATCACTATGTTGTCACTGCAATGAATTCTTCTCTGACTGTCCTATCAGTCTCCATCTTATTACCCTTCCAGTTATTCAAGTTTAAGACCTTGGAGTAATCTGTTACTTTTCCCTCTCACTCACTTGCCAGGTCCTGAAAATGTTTTATTCTGAAGTGTGTTACTCCATATTCCCTTCTTTTTCATTTCATCAGCAACTAATTAAGCTAATGGCTCACATCTGGGTCTTTGCAATAGGAAGCCTAACTAGCTACCTAGCTCCAGATCCATCCCTTCTAAGTTGTCAATAACCACCACCATATTAGGCTTCCTAAAACACAAAACCAATACAGGATGCCCTTTCCCTCATTCTACAGAAATATAGTACTTCAATAGGGAATTCAAAGTCTTCCATGCTAAAAATCAAATCTGTGTTTTCAGTTCTGAGCAACTACAGTGTTACTCATTTGTCAAACTTCCCACTGTTCCCAACAAATGTTCTCCCTCCTTGACTTTGCCATAATCTTCTGTCAGCCTGAAAATATCTTTCCCTTGACAGCTCTTCCTTCACGTAAAATTTTAATAATTTTATAAAATGATATGAATTTTTATCTTCTATATGGATTTTTTTTCCATGTTACAATTTCTCTACCATGGGATTGTGTTGCTGTTTAATCATCTTCAATTTTTTTTAATTTTATAAATCAATTTGGGCTTATCTCAGACTCTCAAAATGCTACTTCCTTGCTCTCGAAATGCCTTTCTTACATGAAAACATTGTATTCTCCCTCCTTAGAAATTCAATAAAATTTCACACTTCATAAATACTTACAGTGTTTTACCATATAATAATTATTATTGTTACTTACTCCACTACCCCCAAATTAAACTCCCTATCCCCAAATTAAAACTATCCATTGGGCTAGGATATGTGTCTTAATTTATTTATGTATGCATTATTTAATTTGTCCACTCATTTACTTACTCATTCATTCACTTTTGCATACAATATTAATCATTAACCCGTAAAGGATTTACCATTGATTATGGGGTTACTTAAAGTATAATGATTAAGATAATATTAAAATAAATAATAAAATATTATAAAACAAAAAAGGGTAGGAGAATTAAATGTCAAAAGTAGAAAAGTAAAAAAAAATATGTTATTAAATACCACACATTTCCCAATTGTTAGCCATAAATAAGTTATTTGGGATCTCTTACATGTTTTAATCACAATGCCTTGTATCTAGAAAAGGATTAACAAATGTTTGTTAATAATTAACTGAATTATTCTTTCTACATTTTTTGAGAAATAAGTTAAAATTCTTATTCAGAAATGTGTTTTTTTAGCAAATCAACTCTATTATCTCTGAATATTAATATTAATGACATTATAAACAAATAATTTCCTAGCACAGATTTTGAGAAGATGAAAAACAATAGAAAGAACAGGCTCAAAGTAACCTGATAAGACATAATAAGAAATATATATTTAGTCTTTGCAGCTATTTCCTGGCATACAGCTCCTAAAACCCTTGGAATCTCTGAGGTAATAAGTGTCTTTTTGTATGCTAGTGAGATGACTAGCATGGGTGGGGTTTCTTGGATATGAGGGCAGGTTGATCCAGTAAAGGGACTAGTTTCCAGGTTAATCAACCATGTCATTAAAGGGTTGGAACTTTCATCCCCAAACCATGACCTCCAGGGAAGAGAGAGGGGCTGAAGTTTGAACTGATCAACAATGGCCAATAATATAATTAATCATACCTGTTAATATATAATGAAGCCTTCATAAAAACCCAAAAGGACAGGGTTTGGAAAGCTTCCAAGTGGCTGAACACATCTCCATGGCTGGGTGGCATACCTCATCTCCAAATAGTGGCTTCTGCACTCAGGATCCTTTTGAATCTCACTCTGTGTACCTCTTTATTTAGCTGTTCATCTGTATCCTTTAAAATACCCAGTGCAATAAATTGGTAGTAGTAAGCAAAACATTTCCCTGAGTTCTGTGAGTCATCCAGGAAATGATCGAACCCAAGGTGGGAATTGTGGGATCCCCCAATCTATAGCCAATCCGTCAGAAGTATGGGGGCCTGGACTTGGGGTTGAGTCTGAAGTAGACTACAGTCTGT